>JAMYWD010001633.1:0-16419 GCA_028583415.1 Protea cynaroides
CACTTACTGTCGAAACTGAAATTAAGAAATTTCCTAATTTTCGATTGGGATTATTTCCAAATCTCAATGGGACTATTATAGGACATTCCTACTCTATTTAAAGGACGTCTCTATGCCACTTTCACTCCTTTCACAACCCTAATTGAATTGAGAGAAAGAGAGAAGAAGGAAAAGAGGAAGAAAGGAGGCGAGGAAGAAGACTTAGCAAAAAGGAGAAGAATTTCCAAAGAAAAGTAATATTCTCAGGTATGGATACTAATTCCATGAGTTTCTACAGACCTTAGGTTAGATATGGTTGAGTGTAGGATTTTGGAGAAACCCAAACCATCCATTCATGGTGAGGTTTTCATGGAAAACCCGAGGATAATGCATGAAATCCATCTAGGAGGATGAATCATGGTTTCAGACCATGGAATGAATGTTTTATGGAATGTGGAAGCAAGCCATAGGACCCCAAACACGAAGAATGATGTAAAAAGTGGAAATTGGATCAGAGTGCACCGAGGGTCGCACACAGGGTCGATAGACCCATCGACCCTAGGCACCCTGACCATCGACCCTCAGCATTCGGAAAGTTCAGATAGAGGGTAGGGTCGATAGACCCATCGACCCTATGTATCCTGAGCTTCGATCCTCAGTTAACAGCAGGGTTTTTAAATTCGAAATTAATTCTAATTAAATTCTATCGACTTTGTTAGGTTTGCTAGCATTATAATAACACTGTAGAGATGATTTTAAAGCTTGGAAAAGTATCTTATAGCAAACTAAGGTAAGGAACCTTAACTCCAAACTAAATCGGCTAATAATAAACTGTTTTCTAATTCTTGAGTCTTATGCCATGTTTGATTCTATGCTAATATGTTTGTAATGTGCATACAGCATGCCATCCAATATTTCTATTATTTGTTCATGCATATTTACTTTATTTTTTATAACATGATGATGATGATGATGATAGGAATAGGCATGTGCTTTTATGTGTGTGGTTAATGTACTTGATGCAAGCGAGTATCAGGGGAGGTGTGATGAGAACGTCAATAAACGTTAACCTTTGGTGAGTCTCAGCACTTTAGCTCTATCTCTAACTCAAGTCTTGTGCATTGACATCGTCGTATCGCCATTACCTTAGCAGAACTATTGTGTCATAGGGTATCAGGGGAGGTGGTTTCGGTCGTTGTAGTCTCTGACTCTACTGGGGGGCCTTAGCTCTATCTCTATGGACATTCTAAGGGATGCTGGGGTGAGGCCTTGGATACACTATTTGGCATTAGGATTGGTTAGTAGCGAGCCTAGTTTGCAAGTCCTCGCTAACAGGGGCTTACGTGTTGGTATAGCATTATATAGCAATAAACGTTAACCTTTGTTGTATAATGTTATGGTAGGGTGGATGGGGACGACGATAAACGTTAACCTTTGGGTGGACTTCCACACCCTGTGTATAGAGGCGGTGTCAATAAACGTTAACTTTTGGCCACCCAACCTTTCTATTGCGCATTGCAAACTATAAACCAGACCAAAGAGATAAATGAATGTGCATGCATATGTAATGTTGCATTGTTTTGGCTACTCACTGAGCCGTGTTGTGTGCTCACCCCTTGACGTCGAATATTTTTAGTTGATGATGCAGGTTACACATTTGAAGATTACATGAATGCGCCTATGTACGGGAACGTAGCAGCAATGGACGCTGGAGCTGAAGATGATACACATGACTCCTCTTGCGAGTGCAACTCGTGTGTATTTGATTAGATATTTTATAGGTTTCTTTCATTGGATTTATTAAGACATGTATTTGGTATTTTAATATTTATGTCTCAGTTGAATACAGAATAATTTGCTATTAAATTACTGATATCATCTTAGTTCTCAGTTCATTTATTTATAATATTTCCGCTATTGTGTATTTACTCTGATTATGATTGTGGATGCGTGTAAGTTTGGATAACGCGGGGATAGCCTATTAGAGATCCTGGTTGAACCATTGGTTATTTAGCGGTTCATCACCCCATTCTGAGTAGTGCGGAAATGGGGTATGACAGTCGATGATCCCGTCAACCCTAGGGTTCAAGATATCCGACCCTCCCTTCAAAATTGAGGGTCTGACTTTCTACTTTGGGAGGTCCGACCCTGCTTAGCTGGGTATGCGACCCTCCCTTCCAATTAAGTATTTTTGGGTCGATTTGATACTTGGGATCTTGATCTTCTTCACGCCCTTGGTCCATTTGACTCGACCATGATGGGTAAACCTGGTTCAAGGTGGTATGTAAGACCCGCACGCCACGAACCCGGCCTAACCTTACATTTCGTGTCGGGACCCGTTTACATATCATGGTCGAGCCAAGTGGACCAAGTGTGTGAAGAAACCCAAGACCCAAAATTTACCCAAAAACAGTCAAAATGAGGGTAGGGTCGCATGTTTTAACAGGCAGGTCCGACCCTCCCATCGACCCTCACCATCGACCCTCAACCATGGGTCGCAGGGTCTATGAGTTGTCCGACCCTCCCATCGACCATCACCATCGACCCTCGGCATTCGAGAAAAACAGCACGAACCGAAAATTGAGAAACCTTCCTAATTTCAATTGGAACCTTTCCTAAACTCAATGGGACTTATTTTGGGAGGTTTTGCCCTATAAATAGGATGTCCCTAAGCCTCTTTCACTCCTTTTACAACCCTAATTGGATTGAGAGAAAGAGAAGAGAAGGAAGAGAAGAAGAGAAGGAAAACTTGAAGAAAAGGCTAAGGAAGAAGAGGAAATTCAGAGGAACTCGGAATCTCAGCAAACCTAAGGTATGAATACGTTTCCCATGATTTAATTAAGACTTTAGAATGGTTTATGAAGAGGGTATGACTTAGAAGAAACCCAAATCATCCATCCATGGTTTCGTTTCAATGGAAACCATAGAGGAGATCATTAAAACCATGTAGGTGAATAAAGTATAGTTCTAAACCATAGAACATGTATAGAATGGATTGTGGAAGTAAGCCATAGGACCTAACCATGAAAGAAAGAACGAAATCTGATATTTTCGACTCAAACCATGGAGGGTCGCACCTAGGGTCGATGGCAGATCCGACCCTAGCATCGACCCTCAGTATTCGGGAAGTTCAGATTAGGGGAGGGTCGCACCCAGGGTCGATCATGACTCCGACCCTACCTCCGACCCTCAGTTAACAGAATGGTTTTTAAATTCTAAATAAATTCTAATTAAATTTTATCGACTTTGTTAGGTCTTCTAGCAATATAATAACATTATAAAGGTGATTCTAAAGCTTGAAAAAGTATCTATTAGCAAGCTAAGGTGAGGAAACAGAACTCTAAACTAATTGGTTAATAACAAACTATTTTCTATTTTCTTGAGTCCTATGCCATGCTTGATTCTATGCGAATATGTTTGTAATGTGCATACAACATGCCATCCAATATTTCTATTACTTGTTCATGCATATTTACTTTATTATTTATAACATGATGATGATGATGATGATGATGATAGGAATAGGCATGTGCTTGTATGTGTGTGGTTGATGTACTTGATGCAAGCGAGTATCAGGGGAGGTGTGATGAGAACGTCAATAAATGTTAACCTTTGGCGGGTCTCAACACTTTAGCTCTATCTCTAACTCAAGTCTTGTGCATTAGCATCGTCGTATCGCCATTACTTTAGCAGAACTATTATATCGTAGAGTATCAGGGGAGGTGGTCTCGGTCCTTGTAGTCTCTGACTCTACCGGGGGGCCTTAGCTCTATCTCTATGGACATTCTGAGGGTTGCTGGGTGAGGCCTTAGATACACTGTTTGGCATTAGGATTGGTTAGTTGCAAGCCCAGTTTGCAGCCCTCGCCAACAGGGGCTTACGTGTTGGTATGGCATTATATATCAATAAACGTAACCTTTGTTATATAATGTTCATGGTTTGGTGCATGTGAGTTGACGATAAACGTGATCTTCGGGTAACGTCACACACTCGTGTATAGAGGCGGGGTCAATAAACGTGACCTTTGGCTACCTAAACCTTTTTATTGCATACTGCAAACTTTAAACCGGACCAAAGATATAAATTGATTTGCATGCATATGTATTGTTGTATTATTTTGTTTACTCACTGAGCACAAGTTGGAGAGCTGACCCTCGCGTGCGCAATTCTTTTTAATTTCTGATATTACAGGTACTATGATTGAAGATTATGTCTACTCGCCAACATATGCACGGGTGGAGGCTATGAATGAGCAAGCTGTGGATAATGAACATGGTTCGTTACGCGAGTGTTTCAGCGATGGATACCTTTAGTGTTTAGTTTTCGTATTTGGATATTGTAATATGTATTAAGTTATGTTTTGGTTACTTGAAAATAAATGGAATATTAATTATTTATCATGTTTAGACCTCAGTTCATTATCTGTAAGACTTCCACTATTTATTTTATTACCTCTGATTAATGTGGAATGTGTTTTGGTTTATCATATGTGGGATAGCCTATTTTGAGATCCTGGTTGAACCGTTGGTTTGTTGACGGTTCATCACACTGTTCCAAATGGTGCGGAATTGGGGTGTGACATGGTATGACCGGGTTAGATTGACACGGGTCTTACAACATGTCCTAGAAAAGTGACTTCCTTTAACCAAAACTCATACTTTGTAAATTTGGCGTAGAGCTTCTCCTTCCGTAATCGCTGCAGAGCGGCGTTTAGATTCTTAATATGAGTTTTCTCATCTTTAGAGTAGACCAATATATCATCGATGAATACAATAACTGACGTATCCAACATATCATGGAATACCCGATTCATAAGTTCCATAAAGGTTGCTGGTGCGTTCGTCAATCTGAAAGACATGACCAAAAATTCATAATGTCCATATCTGATCCTGAATGCTATCTTGGGGACATCACCATCCTTAATCTTCAACTGATGGTAGCTTGACCGAAGATCGATCTTGGAGAACACTTTGGCACCTTGCAACTGATCGAACAAGTCATCGATCCGAAGCAATGGATACCAATTCTTGATTGTCAATTTATTCAGTTCTCGATAGTCTATACACAATCGAATGCAACCGTCCTTCTTCTTCACAAATAATACTGGCACTCCCCATGGTGATATGCTAGGTTGGATGTAACCCTTGTCCAGCAGTTCTTATAGTTGTACTTTTAATTCCTTCAATGCAGTAGGAGCCATTCGATAAGGTGCTTTGGATATTGGTGCGGCTCTCGCGAATGCCATTAATAGGTACGATACTTGTGATTTGTTTTGGTTTAGTCTACATGCTCACATAATGTAACACAAAATGATAAGATTCAGGTCATACCTGTGACCACATCAGGCGATGCGGCCGCATCCTCAGATGTAACCGCGTAAACTCTGCCTTATTGTAGTTGCTTCTTCGGCTTAGTACACTCCCTTGCAATATGCCCTACTTGATTGCAGTTAAAAGATCTTACTCCTTTACTGACTTGCTTTTGTTGCTGTGGAGCTGCGGGGGTAGTCTTGGCTGCAACATTAAAGCCTTGAGTACGAAAGGGTTTGAATATCTTGGTGTTCCCTCCGTTGTAAGAATTTCCATTAGGCCTTTTGATTCTCCTATTTTGAGCAAAGTATCTATCTTTCTGGCTCGACTCTATCACTCGAGCAATTTGTGCCACTTGATTATAGATTTTCTTTTCAAGTCCTAGAACATGCTCGCGGATGCTTCCCCTAAGTCCCATGACGAACCTTCAGGTCTTGATGTTTTCCACTTGCATACTGGCGGGTGCAAAGAAGAACAGCTCCTCATAATGTTGTTGATATGCATCCACAGTCATCTGCCCCTGATATAAACTCAGGAACTCTCCTTCCATAGAATCTCTGAAACTTCTAGGAAAGTACTTCTCAAAGAATGCCTGCTTATAAATATCCCAAGTCAGTTGGGCATGCTTTGTTAATAAATATGTCCTGGTAGACCGCCACCAATGGTGTGCATCTCCTTTCAGCATAAAGGTGGCACACAATACTTTCTCTTCTTCATTTACTATCATCATCATAAAATTTCTTTTCATTTCATCAACCCAGTTTGCCAGCCATAAAGGATCTGCTGGCTTGCCATTAAATTCTTTGGGCTTCATTTTCAGAAAATGCTCTACTAGTCTGGAGTGGTCTAGTTGTTGCGGGACATACGCCCCATATATAGGTGGTTGGTATTGATATCCACCTTGAGCTACCTCAGGATTCTGCAGTTGAGCCTGCATGATGGGAGTCTGAGGTGCGTGGGATGCTGAGTTGCTTCCCCCTGGTACCGTGCTTGTCTGTCCTGCTGGCATTGGTGGTGTCTGTGCAGTTGGAAAAAGTCATGCCTATGGCAGCTTGCATAGTAGCGACTTGTTTCTCACCACAATTTTTTATCATCGTTCGTATGATGATGTAAGGATGGCAGATGGGCTGCCTAGTGCAGATACAGTACAACAGATACTGGGTCAACTGAGAGATCCTCTCGTAATGCCCACTCTGAGGTACCAGGTTGTGCTGGATAATCTTTCAGTACACCCAAGGCTCTGGACGAAGATAGATCGCTTTCATCTCCCAGCGATCCACTCTAATGATTTAGCGGTCAATCTCAGCTCTCATCTCCAATGAAAAGAACTGGGGCTCTCCAGGAGCACAGAACACCAAGGGGCCGTCATATGAAATGCCCGACAAGTCGGCTAGATTCTGATAATCGAATGAAATCTCGATCCCCTTGACGTAGCTGGTGATCCGAAGCTCTCTACCCCTCTCTGTATCGTTGTAATCTCCCACCACCTGGAGATTACAGTAGAACTCTCTCACCAGATTCGGCCGAGTGCAGGCGTCATAGGTGATCACAAGAAGCCAACCCTTGTTACCAAAAGCCCTCTCCACATCAAACAATGCCAGGCTTGCCAAGTCTACCCGGTGACCTCCCTCTACCTTCTTACGAGAATAGCGGGCATACTGTGTCTTCGCCTCGTTAGAATGGAAGCGGACTAGGTCATGAACCCTAGGTACTTTGGTACGAGCCATAGTATCTGCAAAAAGAAAGAGAAACAAATATTGGGTTAGTAAAGATGAAAAACCAACAAATTTCGACAGTATAACGACATAAATTGATCAAAAGCCTCACTTTTCACCCATACACGTGGGCAGGAGGACTCATAAAGGTTTTAAACAATCCTGCAAGACTCATACAGTTGGAAATTTCATATAAAGAGATCGAATTTAAAGAAATTTCAAGAAATTCAAAAATCTTGACAAATTACGAAAAAAATGGGAAAATTCAAGTTTCTCGATAACCAACCAATGAAACTCAAATATTTTTTAGGGCTTTCATTCCTTGAGTCACCAACAACAAAAGCCTCCAATAAAAATCAAATTTTTATGGTTGGAAAAAGTTTAATTTGAAGAAAACGAGTTAAATGGGTAAAAACCTAGTTAAGAAAACCTAAAAACATGAAAATGTAGAGAACATACTTGTAGACGAGGTGTGGTCGTCGAAATAAGAAGCAAATAGCACCAAAGAGTCCAAGTTGGCACTGTAGCAACTCCGAGGGACGAGCCGAGTCGGAAATGAGGAGGAAGAATGAGAAATGGATTCAAAAATCAGAAATAAAAACCTGATTTTTAGTCCGAGGGTCAGAGAATTCAACCAAGACATCCGACCCCCCCTCCGACCCCCTCATCGACCATCGGCTCTTGGTAATCTGATAGAGAACCAGAGGTCGAACCCTGGGTCTGAAATCCTCCGACCCCCTCATCGACCCCCGGCTCTCGGGAAGAATCAGTGATTCCTTAGGGTCGCATACTGAGGGTCGGACATCCATCGACCCCCACCATCGACCCTACAGTGAAAATACAGCATTTTCGACAGAATGATCTGGAAAATTTGAAATTTTCATTTGTTAGTGGTTCTAAAATATGAGAATGAAGTATATAATGATTGCCTCACGTGTTCTATGATTTTCAGGCATTCCCACTATCAAAACAGATAATGGTTGTATGCAGAGTGACCAGACAAAGACGTAACTCTATCCCACCACCACCACCTATGGGGAAAGACAGCCAGACACACCCAAAAACACAGGGGAATACGAACACGGCACGGTCTGTAATTAATGGGCAGACAAATCCTATAAATCTGCCAGCTCCACCCACAGACCTGGCTACAGTAGTAATGAATTAGTCCCAACAGCTGCAGCAAATACAAAAGGCACAAGGTACTATGCAAGCTACCATAGGCATGACTTTTCCAGCTACACAAACACCCCCAATGCTAGCAGGACAGGCAAGCATGGTACCAGGGGGAAGCAACACAGTACCCCACGCACCTCAGACTCCCATCATGTAGCCTCAATGCAGAATCCTGAGGTAGCTCAAGGTGGATATCAATACCAACCACCTATGTATGGGGCGTATGTCCCGCAACAAGTAGACCACTCTAGACTGGTGGAGCATTTTTTGAAAATGAAGCCCAAAGAATTTAATGGCAAGCCAGCAGATCCTTTATGGCCGGCACACTGGGTTGACGAAATGAAAAAAAAATTTATGATGATGATAGTAAAGGAAGAAGAGAAAGTATTGTGTGCCACCTTTATGCTGAAAGGAGATGCACACCATTGGTGGAGGTCTACCAGGATATATTTATTAACAAAGCACGCCCAACTAACTTGGGATATTTATAAGGAGGCATTCATTGAGAAGTACTTTCCTAGAAGTTTTAGAGATTCTATGGAAAGAGAGTTCCTGAGTTTATATCAGGGGCAGATGACCATGGATGCATATCAACAGCGTTATGAGGAGCTGTTCTTCTTTGCACACGCCAGTATGCAAGAGGAAAACATCAAGACCCGAAGGTTCGTCATGGGAATTAGGGGAAGCATCCACGAGCATGTTTTGGGACTTAAAAAGAAAATCTATAATGAAGCGGCACAAATTGCTCGAGTGATAGAGTCAAGCCAGAAAGTGAGCTACTTTGCTCAAAATAGGGGAATCAGAAGCCTAATGGAAATTCAAGGGAGGGAACATCAAGATATTCAAACCCTTCCATACTCAAGGCTTTAATGCTGGAGCCAAGACTACCCCCGCAGCACTACAACAACAAAAGCAAGTCAGTGAAGGAGTAAGATGTTTTAACTGCAATCAAGTAGGGCATATTCCAAGGGAGTGTACTAAGCCCAAGAAGCAACTACAACAAGGTAGAGTTTACGCGGCTACATCCGAGGATGCGGCCGCATCGCCTGATGTGGTCACAGGTATGACCTGAATCTTATCATTTCGTGTTACATTATGTGAGCATGTAGACTAAACCAAAACCAATCACATGTATCGTACCTATTAATGGCATTCCCGCCAGAGTACTCTTTGATTCAGGAGCTACTCATTCTTTTATATCTGTGTCATTTGGAAAGAAGTTAAATCTACCCCTTAAATCCTTAGACTACAAATTGCTTGTACGATCACCTATGGGATTAGAAGTGGAGTTAGAAAAAGGTTATGGGCCATTTCCAGTTCTGATTGATGAAAAGACTTTGGATGCAACCTTGATCCAACTTGAGATGGTAGACTTTGACGTCATCTTGGGAATGGATTGGTTAGCTCGACATTCTACAAATCTATTTTGTACCGAAAGGAAGCTGACATTTAATGACAAAGAAGGAGCAGAGTTTAGTTTTATGGGAACCAAACTTCTCCGTAAATGAAAGCTCATACTCTCTGCATTAAAAGCAAGGAAGTGCCTTGAAAAAGGAGCAATTGGGTATCTAGTATATGTGGTCGATCTTACCAAAGAAACACCACGATTGGAGGATATTGATGTCGTGCATGACTATCCAGATGTATTTCCTGAAGAACTACCAGGATTACCACCCGACCGCGCTACAGAGTTTGTTATAGATCTGATACCCGGAGTCGCACCAATATCTAAAGCACCTTATCGAATGGCTCCTACTGAATTGAATGAATTAAAAGTACAACTACAAGAACTGATGGACAAGGGTTACATCTGACCTAGCATATCACCATGGGGAGTGCCAATATTATTCGTGAAGAAAAAGGACGATAGCGTTCGATTGTGTATAGACTACCGAGAACTGAATAAACTAACAATCAAGAATCGGTATCCATTGCCGCGGATCGATGACTTGTTCGATCAGTTGCAAGGTGCCAAAGTGTTCTCCAAGATCGATCTTCGGTCAGGCTACCATCAGTTGAAGATTAACGATGGTGATAACCCCAAGATAGCATTCAGGACCAGATACTGACATTATGAATTTTTGGTCATGTCTTTCGGATTGACGAACGCACCAGCAACCTTTATGGAAGTTATGAATCGGGTATTCCACGATATGTTGGATACATCGGTTATTGTATTCATCGATGATATATTGGTCTACTCCAAAGACGAGGAAACTCATATTAAGAATCTAAACGCCGCTCTACAACGATTACAGAAGGAGAAGCTCTACGCCAAATTTACAAAGTGCGAGTTTGACTAAAGGAAGTCCCTTTTCTAGGCCATGTTGTATCTGCTGAAGGAATTAAAGTAGACCCTAGCAAGATCGAAGCTATTGTGAAGTGGGAAGCACCGAAGAGCGTTGCAGAAATTAGAAGTTTCTTAGGTCTAGCTGGGTATTATCGATGATTTGTGGAAGACTATTCCTGGATTGCCATATCAGTTTGACGAAGAAGGGTGAAAAGTTATAAATGCGAGAAGAGTTTCCAAACATTGAATGCTAGATTGATATCAGCTCCAATCTTGACCATTCTGATTCAAGGACAGTCATTTATTTTGTACATCGATGCGTCGGGACTGGGATTAGGATGTGTACTTATGCAAGGTGAACAAGTAATTGCTTATGCCTCAAGACAATTGAAAACACATGAGAAGAACTATCCCACTCGTGATTTGGAATTAGCGGCAGTAGTAGATGCTGTCAAAATATGGAGACATTACTTGTATGAAGAGAAATTTCAGATTAAATCAGATCATAAGAGTCTTACTTACCTCTTTAATCATAAGGAGTTGAATATGAGACAAAGAAGATGGCTGGAACTATTGAAAGACTATGATTGTGATATCAAGTATCACCCGAGAAATGCTAATGTGGTTACGGATGCACTGAGTAGAAAGGCAATGATGAAATCTCAAGAAGAGGTTAGCACCACTGCTGCACTGTGTACTACCAGAAAAGTATTCAATTATGGTAATGAACAGTTTGTGATAGACGTATTGGGTGAATCAACCCACCAAGGGTTTATCCATCGGTTTGCAAATATGTTCGCCACATTGAAGATTGTACCCGATATACTTGATGAAGTAAAAACAACGATTAAATCAGACCCTTATCTAAGAACGGTACAAGAAGACATCAAAAAAGGAGGACTACTCCTGAGTTCTCCTTAGATGATGAAAGGATACTGAAGTACAAAGGAAGAATATGTGTACCCAAAACAGAAAGTTTGGACATTAGACACCGACTAATGAAGGAAGCCCATACCACCGCCTATTCGATACACCCTGGAAGTACA
Organism: Protea cynaroides; assembly: GCA_028583415.1. Classification (NCBI taxonomy): domain Eukaryota; kingdom Viridiplantae; phylum Streptophyta; class Magnoliopsida; order Proteales; family Proteaceae; genus Protea; species Protea cynaroides. Next base: position 11,516 of record JAMYWD010001633.1, read on the forward strand.
AAAATGTATCAAGACCTAAAGAAATTATATTGGTGGAGGGGAATGAAAGCAGATATAGCCAAGTTCGTGTCAAAATGCCTAAATTGTCAGAAGGTGAAAGCTGAACGACAAAGACCAGCAGGACTGTTACAGCCGTTACCAGAACCAGCATGGAAATGGGACTGCATCACTATGGACTTCGTCACAGGGTTACCATTGACTCCCCGAGTAGTTGACGCAGTTTGGGTGATTGTAGAACGACTGACTAAAATGGCTCGATTTATAGCTATACGACCTCAGTATACATTGGAAAGGTTAGCTAAGTTGTATGTAGGTAATATTGTCAGATTACACGGTGTACCTGAAAGCATTGTGTCCGACAGAGAACCACAATTTACTTCAAAGTTTTGGGAAGGATTACATAAGGCTATGGGTACAACATTGAAGTTCAGTACTGCATCCATCCCCAGACAGACGAACAGTCGGAGTGCACCATTCAAATTCTAGAAGACATGCTCCGAGCTTGTGTAATTGATTTCAAAGGATCATGGGATGAACAGTTACCACTGATTGAGTTCGCTTATAACAATAGCTATCAGGCTACTATACATATATCACCCTATGAAGCACTGTATGGCAGGAAGTTTCGAACTCATTTGTTTTGGAAAGAAGTTGGAGAACGTAGTATTGTTGGACCAGAATTTCTTGAAGAGACTTGTCGAGTAGTCGACATTATCAAGGAAAGTGTAAGAACGGCTCAGAATTGTCAGAAGCAATATGCAGACACTAGACGCCGAGACCTTGAATTTGCCGTAGGTAATAAGATATTCCTCAAAGTGTCACCTATGCGAGGTTTGAAACGGTTCAGGCAGAAAGGGAAATTAAGTCCGAGATATGTCGGACCATATGAGATTCTAGCTAAGCGTGGAAAAGTGGCTTACCATGTAAGACCCGTGTCAAACTAACCCGGTCTTACCACCTTGAACTGGGTTTACCCATCATGGTCGAGTCAAATGGACCAAGGGCATGAAGGAGATCGAGATCCCAGGTATAAAATCGACCCAAAAACACTTAATTTTAGGGGAGGGTCGCACACCCAGCTAAGCATGGTCGGACCTCCCAAAACAGAAAGTCAGACCCTCAGTTTTGAAGGGAGGGTCGGACAGCTTAAGACCCTAGGGTCGACGGAATCATCCACCCTCCCATCGACCCTCGGTTTCTGACGAAACTGAAATTAGGAAATTTCCTAATTTTCGAGTGGGATTCTTTCCAAATCTCAATGGGATTATTATAGGACATTCCTAGTCTATTTAAAGGACGTTCCTAAGCCACTTTCACTCCTTTCACAACCCTAATTGAATTAAGAGAAAGAGAGAAGAAGAAAAAGAGGAAGAAAGGAGGCAAGGAAGAAGAATTAGCAAAAAGGAGAAGAATTTGCAGAGAAAAGTAATCTTCTCAGGTATGGATACTAATTCCATGAGTTTCTACAGACCATAGGATAGATATGGTTGAGTGTAGGATTTCGAAAAAACCCAAACCATCCATTTATGGTTAGGTTTTCATGGAAAACCATAGGAGGATGCACGAAAACTATTTAGATGGATTATACATGGTTCTAGACCATGGAACGACTGTTGAATGAATGTAGGAAGCAAGCCATAGGACCCCAAACTCGAAGAATGGATTAAAAGTAGAAATTGGACCAGAGTGCATCGAGGGTCGCACCGAGGGTCGATAGACCATCCGACCCTAGGTGTTTCTGACCATCGACCCTCAGCATTCGGGAAGTTCAGAATGGAGGGAGGGTCGATAGACCCATCGACCCTAGCATCGACCCTCAGTTGACAGAATGGTTTTAAATTCTGAATTAATTCTAATTAAATTCTATCGACTTTGTTAGGTTTGCTAGCATTATAATAACACTGCAGAGGTGATTTTTAAGCTTGGAAAATTATCTTATAGCAAGCTAAGGTGAGGAACCTTAACCCCAAACTAAATTGGTTAATAATAAACTGTTTTCTATTTCTTGAGTCCTATGCCATGTTTGATTCTATGCGAATATGTTTGTAATATGCATACAACATGCCATCCAATATTTCTATTACTTGTTCATGAATATTTACTTTATTGTTTATAACATGATGATGATGATGATGATAGGAATAGGCATGTGCTTGTATGTGTGTGGTTGATGTACTTGATGCGAGCGAGTATCAGGGGAGGTGTGATGAGAACGTCAATAAACGTTAACCTTTGGCGGGTCTCAAAACTTTAGCTCTATCTCTAACTCAAGTCTTGTGCATTGACATTGTCGTATCGCCATTACCTTAGCAGAACTATTATGTCGTAGAGTATCAGGGGAGGTGGTCTCGGTCCTTGTAGTCTCTGACTCTACCGGGGGGCCTTAGCTCTATCTCTATGGATGTTTTGAGGGATGTTGGGGTGAGGCCTTGGATACACTGTTTGGCATTAGGATTGGTTAGCAGCGAGCCCAGTTTGCAAGCCTCGCTAACAGGGGCTTACGTGTTGGTATAGCATTATATAGCAATAAACGTTAACCTTTGTTGTATAATGTTATGGTAGGGTGGATGGGGACGACGATAAACGTTAACCTTCGGGCGGGCTTCCACACCCTGTGTATAGAGGCGGTGTCAATAAACGTTAACCTTTGACCACCCAACCTTTCTATTGCACATTGCAAACTATAAACCTAGACCAAAGATATAAATTGATTTTTCTTTGCATGCATATGTAATGTTGCATTGTTTTGGCTACTCACTGAGCCGTGTTGTGTGCTCACCCCTCGACGTCGAATATTTTTAGTTGATGATGCAGGTTATACAGTTGAAGATTTTATGAACGCGTCAGCGTATGGGAATGTAGCAGCTATGGAAGTTGGAGCTGAAGACGATACACACGACTCCTCTTGCGAGTGTAACTCGTGTGTATTTGACTAGATATTTTTATAGGTTTCATTATTGGATTTATAAAACATGTATTTGGTACATAATTATTTATGTCTCAGTTAAACACAGAATAATTTGCTATTATTTATGAATATCATTTTAGTTCTCAGTTTATTTATTTATAAGACTTCCGCTATTGTGTATTTACTCTGATTATGATGGTGAGTATATGAAGGTTCAGGTAATGCAGGGATAGCCTATTTGAGATCCTAGTTGAACCGTTGGTTATTTAGCGGTTCATCACACCATTCTGAAATGTGCGGAATTGGGGTGTGACAACTTGGTATCAAAGCTCTCGTAGGCCTTACCCATTAAATCTAAATACTACCACTGGAGTCCATGAACTGAGTTAGGATAAATTAAAAGCTTTAATACAAACAAACCATAAGCATCTGTGTTGGTTGAGACAGAACTTAAACAAGACAATAACGTACATATAAGAGGTGGAACCATATATATACACTCAAACAGAAAGAGAAGACAAAAAAAAATTATCCTAATAAACAAATGATATAGGGTATTATCTATAAGTTGGGTAGTTATCCAAGTATACAAAGATATAGTACAGTAGCAAGAAGGGAGCTTCTGTATAGCAGAAAATTGGAATACCGAGTTGGTACTCACAAGATGTGAAACTCGATGTATGACAAAGGAAGGAGAAAATGGCTAGTAATGCCTAATTCCCCGCAAAGGTAAAGGGAATGATCTCGGGCTAAATCCAAACAGAGATAAGAGGATTATGGCCATATAACTGGATATGTTTATATAGGATGCGGTGCATTATTGATTTACTCTTTTGATTATAGAGGATGCACATACCAGATTTTAATTTCTCGGGCCTTGACAGGATACTTTCTTGATTTAACCTGTCAATTGGAGTTATAGATATTGTTTCTTTAGTATTAGTCCTGATTATACCAATCTGCACCATTCTCATGATCGACAACATGAACAGAGATATGAACTGAATGAACAGTTAAATTCTTAATCATGTTGAGCGTACATCTACTGATTTATACCTGATTTATTGATGTACAAAAATTTTCTCCAGATTTATACCTGATATACTGATGTATGAAATCTTCTCCAGATTTATTCCTATAGTGCCTTGACTGATGGCATTATATATACTCAATAGAACCTGTAACCATGAGGTCAAGAACTATAGAATCTCTATTTTCATATATTTGAACCACCGTGCAATCTAATGATCTTTTGACGCCGGTTGGATTACCACAGATTTACTCCTGATCCTTAAAACCTAGATTCGCTAGATAAAGCAGGTGGTTGACATTATGCTAAATCGACAGAAGGAAGTGAATCACTTTTTGGATGGACATTTTGATTCATACACTCCCTGACCTTTGTTGATAGAGATGATTAGTGGTAATAGAATTATTGAAAGAAAGATGATTGGATTCAGATTAAATGCTATGACCAATGAACCTCAGATGAAGTAATAAAGGATTTGTTTTGAGATTGCTAAATGGATGGAAATGAATCATGTCTATAAAAGTACATGAGAAAATGTGAGAACTATCAAGAGTAGCCAGTAAAGAAATAGATAGCACTCAAGTAGAGTTAAAGATGGTTATATCGGTATGAATTTTGACAAGGTAGAAGATTCCTAAAGGCAAATTTAAGAGTGGATACAAGGATAAAGTCATGGCATAAGTAGTACTCAATTTAATACAATGATAATTGAGTTATGCCCAATGTTGAGGGATATGATTAAATAAAGACCAAAATAGTTTGGCTGAATTAATGAAATTATAAGCATATACCATAATGCTTATAAATAGACTTGGGATATGAAGTAACAATCACAAGATATTTTTCGAGATATATGGAAGAGAGAGCAAGGTAGAACAACAAGGATTAAAGAAATATAAGCTAATAAGTGCAATATGAGATTTTGACGATAGTCTTCGAGAAATCATAAGAGATAAAGGAACTAGA
>JAMYWD010001634.1:0-25000 GCA_028583415.1 Protea cynaroides
AATCTTATGAAAAACTAAAGTCACTTTTAAATCACTTTTGGTACTTGTTGTAGGCTGAAATTGTATTCACATCATGATAATTGTGTTCATGTTTATCACTTGGAAGCTATATGTGCGTGGCCTCATGAAAAGTTCATTGTTGCGAAGAGTGGTTAAAATTTATAATTTTCCTCATTTAATGATTTTATCATTCAGGTGATTGGTGAAACCTTAAACTTCGAAATGCATATTTAAGATTTAACTGTTTTACTACCTTGGAATCTAAAGAGTAGTCAGTAGTCTGGATGTATTTTGGATGTGACTAACTACACATCTCTTGTGTCTTATGTTTGTTGTTTTTTGTCTGAATTTTTTTTTTCTTCTTATTTCACTACTAATATTATCAAACCAACAATGAAACCAGGTAGATACCTTAAGCAGCTCTGAAGCTAACTTTGCTAATGGGACCAAGACAAACCTTCTACATCTTGGAGAAACAGCAAAAGAGCTCTTAAACCAAAATCTTACAAGCTTCGACCCAAGTACTTGTAGGTTCATTCCAGTTCCTAATAGAGGGACAACTCGAGAGGCTCTCCTAAAGTAAGAACAACTCTCTCTCTCTCTCTCTCTCTCTCTCTCTCTCTCTCTCTCTCTCTCTCTCTCTCTCTCTCTCTCTCTCTCTATATCTATATATATATATATATATATATATATATATATATATATATATTAACATTGATGCATATCACCAGGCCAAGAAGACTAATGTTCCTTTTGTTGCAGGTTTGCTAGGGAATTATCTGTTGAAAAGAAGCGACGTGTGTCTTATGTCAAATTATCCAATGATATATGATATTCCCAGCTTAAGTGTTGTGCTAATTAATGTCAACAATAAAGAGAATGGAAACCACAGAAGTTGAATCCTATCATGATTGTTTTGTATTTGTTTGTTCAAGGATTACCTTGATTACCTTTGTATTTATTTTTTTATTCTTTTATTATTATATTATTTGCTGATCATTATTAAAAAAATAAATAGTATATGTATGCAGAAAATAATGCATTGTTTGGATTATTAGTACGTTTCATGTTTGTGCTAGTTGTCTATTTCACATTTCGCTCTTGAATCGGGCAATGGATTCTTTATTGAGTATCGATCTCATTAACATCATGCCCCTGATGATGCATTGATATATAATCTCCAAAAAATGCACAAAAGTCAGCCTATAACTTCGAGGGGGTGAATTAAAAAAAATGCATCAATAACTAATGGCAAACAATATCAGATATAGATTGTTAAAGCATAGGTATGCAATTTAAATGCCAGGTCAGCTTAAAACCTGGATCGAAAATAAGACATACAATCACACATGTTAACGATAAAGCCCTCTTAGCAAGGGAGTCAACAATGCTGTTTTACTCCTAAAAATATAATTCAAATTACGATTTTCAAAAAAAAAAAAAAAAAAGTTGTAAGTAAACAACATCCTCAAGAATCTGAACACATTGGAAATTTGGAGAAACTAATTGATGATGCAAATAATTCACCACCGCTTGGTTATCTATCTCCAGTACCAATATCAACCGCACAACACCATCATTAATGGCGACCAATAAAACTACACAAATGGCCAATGCTTCACCCATATTAAGAAGAGTAAAACAATACGGTTGTGAAACAGAAAAAATGGGAGTACCACTGTAGACACGACAAATGTATCCCAACCCACCTTGCTAATCAGAAATAAAGCTAGCATCCATGTTCAGCTTATAGAAAAGTAGGGAGGAGTCGTCCAATGTCGAACACACTTTAAAGCAATCCGAATGCAAAGACCTTGAAGGAATAGGTTGAGCAAAACAGTTCATGTAATTCCCAAAATTCATTTCAACAACTACAATTACTTCCAAAGTGAGAGAGATTCCCGACCAAATTAAAATCCGATCATTTCGATATTGGGCTGCTTAAAACAGAAGTCGACAAGACTCGGAGTCGATGTCGACGATTCTGGTTGATGATCAAACAACCATTTTTGAGAATCAAACTCGTGAAGTCCAACTTGTATGGATCCACATTTAGCCATCCACATATGGGCCATCGTTGTTATGTCCCAATTATAGGAAAAAAATAAAATAAAAATGGACAGGATGTAAACTAACTGGTCCATTGGATCATCAGTGGGACTAGTGTTAGCTGGAGAGGTCTCAGTGGGAGATCCTGAGCCCCTCCCCGCACAGGTGAGGGTCTGAATCCGACTTGATGGGATCCTCTGTATATGTGGCCTCCTAAGCACTTTGGTAGTGGGAGTGAACCGACCACTATGGCCCTAAATAAGAGATGGATCCCTTAAATAATGCTGTCGGGTGGCATCCTTCTGTGCCCTCTTACTTGGGGTATGAAATGACCACCCCACTCTTAGTCATTTTATAACCCATGTGAGTGGGCACAAAAGCACACTACCAGACCTTGTTCATTTTCCCCTAATAGATTTCATTGTGGATTAAAGAAAAAAGAAGGAAAAATTTCACGTACTACACAAATACTTTGAAAAACAACATCACTTACCACTCAAGATTTCTAAAACATCAATTACCACCCAAAATTCCAAAACGTATCCCCATTAACTGTCGGAAGAGAATTGAAATTTTGTCTAGACATTTATATCCTTCTCATTTCAAACTGAGAAACATCACCTACCACCCATTGATTCCTTCTCGGGCAACATTGAATCTTCGACAATAGAACTCCGACAAGTGGAAAGAGAAATAGATGTGTGTAGAAGTTTTAGAATCAGTTTCATTATCCCATCCATCTAATCTATTTTTCTAATTTGCTGTCTCTCTCTCTGGTTCATCTCGGCCTCCGGCTCTCCTTCCCTTGTTCTGTCCAACCTCTGAATGGACCTATTTCATGGTGTTGGCTCTTGACAGATATAACTTAAAAGACTTGATTGAACCACTGTCCAATTTTGTAACTCCAACCCCAATTGGATAACCACTAAAGTGAAAATCCATCAACGAGAGATCAAAGAGATAAGGACCCAAAAGTGAGTAGCAACAGCATCATCTATATCGAAACTTCATGACGTGTCCAACATCAATATGTGGTGAGTCAAATTGAAAACAAAGACTACTCCGATTGTTGACAACGGATCCAGTTCAATCAGAGTCATCAGACGATTTCATTCCGATTTGTCGAACAGTGCTAAACTCTGGAGGATGGCATCTATTCGCAGCTACGCACACACAGAAAATTAGTTTCAACCAGAAACCTTGATTTTCATACTCTGTAGCCATTATTGTTCATAGTATATCGTCTTGTCTTGTTGGGGAAAGAATGGCTATAGATGTTGTCGAAGCTTCATCTTCTTCTCCTTCTACTTCTAATTTCTCTGCCCATTCCAGGTATTAACAATATCATTAATGTTGATGAATTATTCATGAGTGAGTGATTGAAATTGGAAATGAATTTCTAATCTTTTTCAATTACTAAATTTACGGTCAACCACGTCATTACTGTTGGACTTTATGTTGTCATTGTTGACAACTTGGTTGATGTGACAGTGTTTGTGAGTAAACAGTAAGAGAAATGAGGAGAGAGAATGTCAGTATAGGAGAGAGAGTGTCAGTGCAGGAGAGAGAATATTAGTGCAAATGGAAAAATTGGAGCAACCTCGAGTAACCTCGTAGTTGGGTTTTACAGTGTTTTACATCTCTTATAGTGTATCTTAGATGAATTGCAATGAGTTGAATGGGATTTTACACTGATTTTGATGAGAGAGAGTATCTGTGGCACAGTTTCTAATGATGTGACCAAGTTTCTAATGATGAGGCAGTGTTGCGGCATCTTGAAGGATTACATGAAGAAAGAAGATGTAGAGAGAGAATGAGGAGAGAGAAACTAGAAAGAGAAAGAGGAGAGAGACTGTGGGTGGGACCCACGGTTGTGGGGGCAAGGTGACATGCCAACACAGCAGCCCACGACACTTGGCATGCATGCACGCAAAGTTTCAAGTCCAAATTCCTATGTTTTATAGACTTTTAACTTTGGGCCTATTTCTGATGGGTCCCGCAGCAGGTTCATGGGGATCCGGCATTGGAAATATGTAGAGCGTCGAGTTAGGTTTCCAACGCAACTTGAATCGCTCAATTCTGACTTCGGATGAGGGAGATATCACGATTCTCGTCAAAACGATCGAAAAATGGCAAAAATAGGAGCTCTCGGTGAGTATATGTGGTACAGGGAAAACAGTAATATTGTATAAAAGTAAGAGGGCCTCTTTGCGATTATCGAAAGTTAAAGGACGGCACGGCAATTATCCTTATTTGATAAAGAAACCAATTGGATGGCTAATAATAAGCCACATCGCCAAGATCCAGATCGGATGGATCTGAAAATGGCGGGCAAATGTATATCACGGAGGATGCGTCAAGATTCCATCGCGTCTTCTCATTGGTTAGTTGCAACATAATACGTTGTGTCACTCCGTATGAAGAAGGCCACTTGATTCTGCGTATTGTACGCACGGTACGACGGCGGATCAAATCCAGATCTTGCGGTCGCGATCGAAGTCGATCAAGCTTAATGGGATTTATGCAGATCCGACGATGCTAGTGAGATCCCGCCTTTTTAAAGCTGATCTAACGGCGACTGACGTTGATTCCTTCTGCAGCGAATCAGTGTTCGACAGCGCAGACGCGGGCGGCATTTCCATTTGGCGCGGGTGTACGGTAAGCCTCCGAAAGATTCCATTTTAAATTTTTTGATTGGCCGAACTTCAAACCGACATAACTTCTTCATCCGAACTCCAAATTGGTCCGTTCAAGTTGCAGTTTTCATATTTTCGGATGCTCGATACATTGGGCGATGTTGGGAGTCGTAAAAACATAGAGAAAAATTGAGAAAAAACATTTTGAAGGCAGACATAAAGATTTATATGGTTTCGTACCCTATGGGAGTGATCAATCACTAACTACCTCTTCTCTGTACATCAATGGAGTGCTAAATCCCTTTGAGAGTTCAGTAGAGCTTTTATTTTTATATTCATGGTGATTATGGGTTGTGTGGAAGAGATTGAAAGCCTGTGGATGAGGTGTGCTCTGTGAATCAATTTCTATCATCATTGAAGGCTGTTGGAGAGTACCTGAGAGCAGTGTGAAGCTTCAGAGATATTGTTGGCCAGTCGAAAGCAGTTGTGAGGTTTTTCAATTCCCTATCTATTTGTTGCTTTCAATATATTGTATGTTAGCGTAGGTGGAAATTATTGAATACCTAGCTAGTGGGGTAAAAATTGTAAGGCATAATTATAAGCCTAAAAAATTGTTATTTGCTTCTCGTGGGTGCGAGTTAAGCGTGGTGTGTTCATTGGGTGCTGAACACTAGCTGTTACAGCCTGAATCTTGGCATTGTTGCGCCCTCTCAGTTTTATGTTGGGAAAACCTAGGGTTAGTATCATTGTCTGTAACAGACTAAAAGCTGAGTATTGAGTAAATATGGAGCCCGTTGGGCATTACTCCGTAGACTAGCCATCACACACTGTGTTGGTGAACCACGTAATATCCTTGTGTTGATTATTTTGCTTTCTAGTATTTTTTGGAGTGCGTGGAATGACTTGCAGGGTGGGTGTGCAAATCTGGTAGACCTGGCCACTGAGTGGTAGCGAGGTAGATTTGCATGCGCTTATATGTATGTAAAGAATTAGATCTCCATCAGCTCTGGGCAGCAATGAAATAATTAGGGAGAATTTTCAGACACTGATTCACCCCCCTCTCAGTGTCATATCAAGTTCATCAATTACTATGCTGCCGTCGAGGGACCACAATTCAAAATGGTAATACCACAGTCCATGATAACTTCGTCGGAGATTGAATTGTTATTTTTCATTTAAAGTACAAATCTGGCAGGTGACATTGGTGAATCTGTTGTGTGTGTCGCAGATACGTTCATCCTTACCTATCATTGAAGGGTAAATTCGAGCAAAAAATTGAAGGATTTGCAGAGATTGCAAGAAACACTAAAAAAAATCAAGAACCAAAAATCTAGAGGTTACAGATAGGAATAGGTGAATCTGGTGAAAGATTTAAGATAAAAAAATGAAATCAAACTAAGAAACAGAGACGATTGAAGACGAAGCAATTCACTGCCCAGGAGGAGAGTCGGCGATGAGCTCTTCCCCACTGTCGGCTTGCCCTTCAATGGCAGATTCATTGAGCAATTTGCACCAGAACAAGAAGGGAATTATTGTCCACCTTAAAATAAATTTGAGCCGACATCAGCATCTTACGGCTCTGTCTTAACGGTTTGGGCCTTTTTGATAAATGTTTTGGAATTTTGGTGGTAGTTGATGTTTTTAGAAATCTTGGGTGGTAGGTGATGTTTTTCAAAGTATTTGGGCAGTACGTGAAATTTTTCCCCAAAAAAAAATGTTGTTTATGTTTATTTTTTAATAAAAAAATTAGTATTTTAATTATTAGTATGAGGTAAGATTATTTGCAAGTTATATATATTTTCCAAAGATTGTGACTTTTACTGTATCTTTGAAAACTATTCATATTCGAATGAATAATTCATATTATTTAGTTCCTCCAAAAAAATTGATGAATTATTCTTGGAATTTTACAATTATGGGTTGCACCTGAATCATAATTAGGGCTAATTTCTATCATTACCCAACATTTACCTTATATTTTTTCAATAATTAATCAGAATCGCATACTCAGAATTGCTTTTCTGATTCTAAAGGAATCCAAACTTTTACCTCTCTTCCTCTCTTGATACTCTATAATCCCCTGATTACCCCTAAGCCCTCTTAAGTGATCTCCTAGAAGCATCGGGAATGCTGGTTTTGATTTTATTTGTGAGTCCTATAGACACCTGATTTTGCCATTTTTCTTTCACCAATAATGATTGTAAGAAGTTGCTCTTGAGCTTTTTCGTCAACGAAGGTTTGATTCCGGAAGAAATAACACATTCCCGGCCAATTTTCTGGAAAAAAAATACAAAGGTACATTTATGCTGACCTCGGGCTCTACGGCATGCTTGTAATGCCGTAGATCCCTCCGGCGTGATCGTAATGCTGTAGTTCCCTCCGGCAAAACTTTTGTTCCTAACGGTGTGGCAAAGTACATCAACCGCATCATTACGGCTCTCTTGGGTCGGAAAACTTGTGTATGGCTTGTACCAAAACCCATACCTATGCAGTGGCCCCATAGTCTTGACCACTACGCTACGGTTCCTAATCACATAATGCCTATAAATAAGCCATTCCCCTTTGGCTTTAAACATAAATTGGAGTCTCGACTATCCCTCACAACCATACCTATACCCTCTTTTGGTTCCAAACACAATTGGAACCCCCTTAGACTAGTTTGTCTATTTCTTCCTATAGATAGAGAAAGAATAGTAGCCTACCCTGAGCTGAGGAACTCACTCTTCCACATTCATGATTTGGAGGAAAGAGGTCCTTCCCTCTTGACTCTCGTCTAGTGTCTCCATTATGTATTGCCTTCTATCATGCTTTATTTTTTTTTTCTTTATCAATTAAATTCTATAAATTGTCGTACTGAACAACCCTTAATATAAAATTTATGCCAGGGGCTCCACCCCCGCACCCATGGGCAAGAGGCATTCCCTGCCTCGTTACAACCTAATGGCCTAGTAACCGGTTAACAGGACCACCACTATTGGGAAGAGTGTACAGTACTTCCTCATATTATTATATGCATACTTTAGTAAATAATATTGGCACACATTACCAAAACACTGGGGTTATGACCAAGATGCCTACCCACCGTCCGTCCTTTTATTTATATTATTATATATATTATATATATATATATATATATATATATATATATATATATATATAGTGGACCAAAACATAATAGCAAGTCTATGGACACTCGGTGCAATACAAAATATCTCAAAAATCATGCCTAGCTGCTATAGTTAGGTTCAAAGCACCCTGTACAAACATCTGAAACAAACAAGCACATGGGGGTTGCGTCACTAAGATTAGAGAGGGGATTGGGATCATGAAAACAAACAGATAATCATAACTACATAATTTAATTAGGTCAGGTTAATGTGAACAACAATAGCCTTTTGGATATTCCCTAGGCTTTAGGAATAGAAAGCCTCATTGCGCGGATGGATCCAGCTTCTCCTTGGTCCATTGGGTGACATTGACACAACCCAAATGTAGGCCCCTTTCTAGCGTCTCAGTCCGAACACATTCTAGACCTCATCCCTAACTCCATAAGATAATGCTTGGCGTAAAGGGGATGTATTACTAGATACATAGCTGATACACAACACTAGAAAATAGACCTTGGTACGCTGAGATATGTATCATGCTCATGATTGACCATGTACGATACCCTCCAACACTGGAAGAAACTTCGGCCATAAAGGAAGGTACCACGCCCATGGCCATACCCTTTCACAATTGGGCCCACACCTATACATAGTCCCATGTTTGAAGGGGTGTAGTCATCTGGGGGCATCCACCTAGCCATTTACAAATCTACTTGTCTTCACCTAATACAATTCATAAGTTATAAATCTATATCACGGTATCAGAATCTTCCATTGGCCACACCGCATTCACACAAGCATAGGATACGGAACTGCGCGGTTCACACAAGCATAGGATACGGAAATCCTTCGGCCACCTTGGCCACCACACAAGCTAAGTAAATGTCCCAACAATCCACACAATTCATAATTCAATAAGATAAATGATAAGTAGTGTTTATAATGCAATGCATGACAATGACAAAGCAATAAATTAGATGACATGTAATTAGACACTCTGGAATAGTAAAGTATCTTCTCATGTGACATAAACATTCTTGATAATAAACCAGGTCCAACACTTGGTTTAGGACCCCAGAGCCTTAGTAAGCCTCTGACCATGAATTATCTGAACAGTAGAGTATAGAGAAGGAAAATTATTTGAGTTTGATTTCCGAATCGTGTGGTTTGGGGTGGAGGCATGGAAATTTCCTTTATCCCTTTTAAGTGATGTGATTAAGTTTATTTGTTGTTGGCTTGTGACACATTGTATTCGTGTATGAAGTTCAACATATTTTCTTGTAATTATGCACTTCTCGTTACAATGGTACACCTAGTTTGATCTCCATCTATTTTCACCCTTAGTTGTAATAGTGTTTCTATGTTTCTCCTTTTTCTTAGTAATTAAAATTTTGGTTTTGAGTTGGTGGTCTATATTAGAAAGTGCAGAGATGTATGGATGTTGTTGATAGATGTATAGATGCAGTGGTAGTTGGGGCTAATGAAATGGATGTTTATGTGGATGGATGCATTTTGTATCTTTATTTTAACAGGTTACATGATGGGATAATACAGAAACAAGTTCTTTTTTTTTTTATAAATAAATTAGAAAAAAAAACCTACATATAAACTAATATATTGTAGGGAAAATATCAACCACACCCCCTGAAGTACAGCTTAATCTCACCCGTCCGCCTTTCTCTACGATAATATCACTAACACCCCTGAAGACACCCAAACGTTGTTTAAATTCATAGAATAATTAAAAAGACATTTTTACGCTCAAAATCATTCCTTTGATTTTTATATTTTCTTTTTATTTATTTATTTATTTATTTACATTTTGATAGGTGGTTCAATAACTTCACCGGTGATATACTCTTCTCCATCACCAATCTCACCTACTTGAGGGCTAAGTCAGAAGAAGATAAAACCATTCGAGATAGATAGAATTGAAAATCAAAAGAAGAATTTATCATCAGATAAAATCCACCAACAATTTCTGAAACCATTCTTCGAAACAATCAGACACCGTCTCTCTTGGCACTCTACCTAAGAATTCCCTTCTTCTTCATCCCTAGCAGCAACCATTGTAGGGGGCATAATCCTATCTACCGAAGGTCCCAATAGAAACAACGCAAGCTCATCCCATTCTCTTCCATCCAAACAAACCCAAGGAACCATCAATTGGCCTTTCGTGATGACTGATTTCTTCAATGAGTCGCCGGAATAGTGACAAGGTTCCTGTGCCACGAATCTACAATAAAAACGAAAATCATCGAAGAATAATGAACGAGTAATCCCACATTCAAGAACGGTAAATGAACCTATGTTCAACTTCCCAAAACCAGTGTTGCTTCCTTGAAAGCAAGTATAAACAGCTAAAATCCCATTGAGTGAACTTAGAATGACAAGAAGTAAAATGATCTGAGTAATGATGAGATTCATTTGCAGAAAGATCTACTAGACTTAGAGCAGACACCGCGAACTAAAAAAAATTCATAAACAATCCTCTAGTTCTCTCTCTCTCTCTCTCCCTCCAATGGAAGATCTGCAAAGAGATTTCTCTACCAGTTCAATTACATTCCGAAATTTAGGGTTTTTATATATAGATTGAGAGAGATGAGAGAGAAAAAGAGCGCAAAGTAGCACGAAACGGTGGAAGCAGTGTATGCATGTATGCTTTATGAGTAGAGCGAAGTTGAGCAGGTCACATGGGAAGTCATGGCTGAAGCAACGGAAAAGAGGCGGGGCTGCCTAAGCAACCGACAGGAGATCTTTTGTATTTTTGATTTTTTCTCTTACATGGGATTCTGATATCCTCCATCATAAAATCGCAACAGGGTCACCACCACACGGAGCTATTTATCTAGATAGCAGATTAGCTATGAAGTTTGGCTCCAATTTGATGGTTGGAGAAAAGTTTTGCTGGAAAGTCGTTGCCAGAGATTAAGGATAAAAGATGCTCATGGGTTTCACCTTTACACAATATTGATCGGGTAGCTTTGTCATTAATGAATTTAAAATGGTGACATGTCATCGTAAATGGCCATGATTTAACGAAGAAGGTCTGATTGACCCATATTTTTTAAAGTAGGGGGTGTTAGTGATATTATCGCAAAAAAGGCATGTGGATGAGATTAAACCATACTACAGGCTAGGGTGTGGTTGATATTTTCTCTACATTATTATACCACAAAACCAACATTTCTTTCATACAGCCGGTCTAAGTCCACTATTCAATGGAAGTTATTAATAACGGCCACCGTATTTCTAGCCAATTGTATCACATTGTGGTGTTTATAGCCCAAAGCGCCGACATAGATCTTTTTTCTTAGGCGCTTGCAAGAAACGCATGAAATCAACTACGATGCCACTTTTAGTTAGGTGTTTGCAGCATAATAGGAAACGCTGGTGATGTATCCATTGGCGTTTGATGGACAATTGGTGGCGTTTTAAAACGCCGCCATTGACCCAGATTCGTCTAATAAGATCTACTTTGTTTTCCTATTTTATTTTTGTTCTTAAGGGCCAGTTTTTGTGTATATTTCCTTTCTTCTTTGATAAATCTTATTCACTTAAAAAAAAAAAAGGCAAACCAAGCAGAACGCCTAAGTGGTTGAAGGGGGTGGCTATGGATCCAAATCATCTCCTATGAGGACCCACACTAACCCCACAACTGCATGGATCGGGTCATTCCAGGGTTGACTAAAAACCATTCCACTTGCACCCATAGTAGGAAAGAAATAGCACTTAACACCTTTGTGTGAGCGGCCCGAAGACAGTAAAAGGAGTCGAACTCAGTACCTTTCGTTTCCTGAGGCGTAGGCTCCTTGCCGACTCTGCAAACCTAATGTGAAAAGTTGCACTTCTACAATTTTGAGTTGAACACCTTTATGGTTACTTGAATAAATTAGAAAGATGGTTTTAGAGGTTGTGGTTTATAATCAGTAAGGTATGTATAGATAGGTTCTCATCTTATCCTCTCATACATGCATGTATTTTTTGATCATGTATCCTTAGTTATTTATCCATCTGAAGTGGCAACATCACAGCCATGTCAAGGTGAACATGGCAATGAGTACTTAAGGCAAATTGTTTAATAGAATGATGATATGTGCAGATGCAAGCCGAATGGCACATCAAAGTAGATTATTGCAATTGGAGGCCACATATGGTGTTGCATAGCTAGAAAAGAAAAACCTTACTCCAAACAAAAGAGAAGAAAAATTAAGTTAACTAGACAATCCTAATATGCAAACCCCAAGAAGCAACAATGTGCCTGTTTTATTTCTAACACATCTTGATTAGCTTAGTTTTCCTCTTGTACATTCTTTTCCATTTTCAATAATATATTTTTTGTTGATTGTTAGGAAAAAAAAAAAGGTGATTAACCGTAGATTTGATCACAAAATTGATTATGCTTACGGGCAATGTGTGGGGACATAAGATTTTCTCTTCAATGGTCCTCTATCTCGTTGACGATGAAAGAAAGTTGTTTGGGAATCTATATGGGAAAATACAGGGGGTATTTTTAAAGAGACCATCGGCTTTTGCCATGGATCTTCTACACCCACGCCGATGGATGTAAGAGAATCAGAGTCACCACCTAGAAGTAGGTTTAGGACCTCTAAAATCATCATCTCACTAGGAGAGACGTCTAATGACTTAAACCCAAAATTAGGCTTTGGTCTCTTCAGAGATCAGGCAAGCGTCGAGGTTACGGTTTGGGAAGGTGTTAGGCACACTAACCACCTGATCCGAAAATCGGTCTCCTATAATTTTTTTTTCCTATACTCAACTGTAGAGACTATTCATGGTTCCCTACACTCTACTGTTCAAACTATTCATGGTCAAAGGCTGACTAAAGCTTTGGGTTCCTAAACCGAGTGTTGGACCTGGTTTATTTTCAAAAATGTTTATGTCACATGAGAACATACTTTACAATGCTTGAGTGTTTAACTACATGTCATCCAATTTATTGCTATGTCGTTGTCATGCATTGCATTATAAACACTGCTTATTATTTATGTTGTTGAATTATGAATTGTGTGGATTGTTGGGATATTTACTTAGCTTATGTGATGTCCAAGGTGGTTGAAGGAGTTTCGGCACCGTGATAGCCACGTGAGCCCTGTATTTCTTTATCGTATGCTTTTATGAATGTGGTGTGTACAATGAAAGATTTTGATATCGTGATTTCCATAGGTTTATAACTTATGAGTTGTATTAGCAGATGACATGTAGAATTATAAATGGCTAGGTGGATGTCCCATATGACTACACCCCTTCAAACATGGGACTATGTGTTGGTGTGGGCCCAATTATGGGAGGGTATGACTGTGGGCATGATACCTTTCTTAAGCCCAAAGTTTCTTTCTGTGTTGGAGGGTATCGGACATGGTTAGTCATGAGCATGATAGATATCTTGGTGTGCCAAGGTCTATCTTCTATTGTTGGGGTTGTATCAGCTATTCATCCCATAATACATCCCCTTTACGCCAAGGATTACCTTCTGGAGTTAGGGATGAGGTCTAAAACGTGCCGATGTGTTCAAACTGAGATGCTAGGAAGGGCCATACATTTGGGTTGGGTCAGTGTTGCCCAATGGACCGAGGAGATGTTGAATCCAGCCGCGCAATGAAGCTTTCAACTCCTACAGGCTAGGCAATATCCAAGAGGCTATTGTTGTTCACATTAATCTAACCTAATAAAATTATGCAGTTATCATTATCTACTTGTTTGCATGATCCCAATCCCCTCATTAATCTTAGTGATGCTCACCCCCATGTGAGTGTTTGTGGTGCTTTGTAGCTAACTATCTTGTTGTTCCATACATTGTAGTTGTCTACAACGTCTTTGTGGAAGAGTTGGCATCTGAGGCACATGCTTCCAGATATACCTATGACAACCGGGCCTACAGTAGT
This sequence comes from Protea cynaroides, assembly GCA_028583415.1. Taxonomy (NCBI): domain Eukaryota; kingdom Viridiplantae; phylum Streptophyta; class Magnoliopsida; order Proteales; family Proteaceae; genus Protea; species Protea cynaroides. The sequence continues at coordinate 13,699 of JAMYWD010001634.1, forward strand.
TAGGCATGATTTTTAAGATATTTTGCATTGTACCAAGTGTCCATAGACTTGGTATTACGTTTTGGTCCACTTGGTGATATAGATTACTCGGTTATGTATATATACATACTAGATAACTCCATCAGCTTTTACATTGCAATTCTGTTTTTTATATAAAGTATTCTGCTGATTTAATGATTACTCTGATTGTGGGTGTTATGGGATGTGTCTTTGTGATGTGGTGCCACTACATCAAAATCCTGGGTGTAGGATGGGATGGTGGTAGGCATCTTGGTCATAAACCCAGTGTTTCAAGAGTAGTGTATGCCAATATTATTTAATAAAGTATGGTTATAATAATACGAGGAAGTACTGTACACTCTTCCCTACAACGGTGGTCCTGTTAACCGGCTACTAGGCGTTGGGATTGCAAGGAGAAAGGGAATGCTTCTTGGCCATGGACGCAAGGGTGGAGCCCCTGGCCCAAATTTTATATTAAGGGTAGGTCAATACGACAATTTTCATAATTCAATTGATAAAAAAAAAATGAATCATTAGAGAAGGAAATACATAATGTAGACCCTAGATGAGGGTCAAGAGGAAAAGATCTATTTCCCCTAAATCATGAACTTGGAAAAGTGGGTTCCCCAGCTCAGGGTAGGCTACTATTCTTTCTCTCTCACTAGGAAGAAATAGTCAAACAAATTTAAGGGGGTTCCAATTGTGCTTGGAACCAAAGGAGGGTAGGTATGGTTGTGGAGGGTAGTCAGGGCTCCAAGTTGTGCTTGAAGCCAAAGGGAATGGATTCTTTATAGGAACCGCGGCGTAGTGGTCAACACTATGGGGCCACTACATAGGTAAGGGTTTTGGTATAGGCCATGCACAAGTTTTCCAACCCGTGAATATTATGAATAATTCAATCGAATATGAATAATTTTCAAAGATAAGGTTAAAGTGACATTCTTTAAAGAATATATATAAATCGGAATTAATCCTAATTCATACTAATAATTTAAATAGTTATTTTTTTTATTAAATATAAACATGAACAAAGTTTTTTTTTAATCAACAATGAAATCTATGGGAAGATGAACGAAGTCTGGTAGTGTGCCCTTGTGCCCACTCACATGGGTTATAAAATGACTAAGGGTGGGGTGGTCATTTCATACCCCATTTGAGATTCATACCCCATTTGAGAGGGCACAGATGGATGCCATTGGACAGCATTATTTAAGAGATCCATCTCTTATTTAGGGCCACATTGGTTGGTTCACTCCCATTACGAAAGTGCTTAGGAGGCCACCTACATATATAGAGTTGATTATTTCTTCGAATATCACAAAAGTGGTGTCGAGATGTGAGCCTACGATCTCCCTTCCTTCAAAGAATATCCAGAAAGAGGTAAAGACTGAAACTCATAATATCCCAAAGAAATCCTCTATCTCCTAAGGAGAAAGAGTAAGAAACTTCGGGGAAAATACTCCAACCTCAGGCCCGAAAAGCTGTTTAGAGAGCTAGTTCTGAGTTCCTCTTTCTTGTTAAGGAGTTCCTTTGAAAGTCCTTTATATGCGCTACTTTACTATTCACTAGACATTGAATTGGGCAGACAACCCATCAATCTGGATTCAGATCCTCACCTGTGCTGGGAGGGGCAGAGGATCTCCCAATAATATCTCTCCAGATGATACCAGTCCCGTTGACGATCCAATGGACCAATTAGTTTACATACTTTCATGTCCTCCTTACTCTCCTCCTCACCCCCCCCCCCCCACCCAAAAAACAAGAAAACATAAATAGAAGCCTCGCTTGTCTTTATTATTATTATTATTATTATTATTATTATTATTATTATTATTATTATTATTATTATTATTATTTTATTTTCCCATAATTGGAGACGACAATGATGCCCCGCATGTGGAATACTTTTGTCGTGACCACAATGGTGCTCCCATTTTTGCTCTTCCACAACCGTATCGTTTTACCCTTCCTATAATTATGTGTGAAGCGTTGGCCATTCATGTAGTTTCATTGGTCGCCATTAATGATTGTGTTGGGCGGCTAATACTAATACTAGAGTTAAATAACCAGGAGATGGTGAATTACTTGCTTCATCAATCAATTTCTCCCAATTTCCAATGTGTTCAGATTCTTGAGTATGTTCTCCACTTACAACCTTATTTTGAAAGTTTTAATTTCAGTTATATTTCTAGGGGCAAAACAGCATTTTTGACTCCCTTGCTAGGAGCGCTCTGTCGTTAACATGTACGATTGTATATCCTATTTTCGGTCCAGGCTTTAAGTTGACTTGGCATTCAAATTGCGTACCTATGCTTCAACACTCTATATCCAATACTATTTGCCGTTAGTTATTGGTGCTTTTTTTTTTTTTCTTTTTTTTTTTTTCTTTTAATTCACCCCCTCGAAGATATTAGGCTGACTTGTGTATTTTTAGGAGGTTATATATCAATGCATCGTCAAAGACATAATGTTAAAGAGATTGATACTCAATAAATAATCCATTGCCGATTCAAAAGTGAAATGAGAAATAGACAACTAAAAAACATGAAACGTACTAATAATCCAAACAATGCTTTATTTACAACATAAATATACTATTTTTTAAATAATTATAAACAAAAAATATAATAATAAAAGAATAAAAAAAAACACATACAAAGGTAATCAAGGTAATCCTTGAACAAACAAATAAATAAACAACCATGATCGGATGCAACTTTTGTGGTTTCCAATCTCTTTATTGTTGACATTAGTTTAGCACAACATTTAAGCTGAGAATATCATATATCATTGGATAATTTGGTAGAAGACACACGTCGTCTCTTTTCAACAGATAATTCTCTAGCAAACCTACAACAAAAGGAACATCAGTCTTCTTCGGCCCCGGTGATATGCATCAATGTTATATATATATATATATATATATATATATATATATATATATATATATATTATATATATATTTTGGGGGAGAGAGAGAGAGAGAGAGAGAGAGAGAGAGAGAGAGAGAGAGAGAGAGAGTTGTTCTTACTTTAGGAGAGCCTCTCGAGTTGTCCCTCCATTAGGCACTGGTACGAACCTGCAAGTACTTGGGTCAAAGCTAGTAAGATTCTGGTTTAAGAGCTCTTGTGCTGTTTCCCCAAGATGCATAAGGTTTGCCTTGGTTCCATTAGCGAAGTTAGCTTCAGAACTACTTAAGGTATCAACCTGGTTTCATCATCAATTAGATAATATTAGTAGTAAAAAAAAGAAAAAAAAATTAAGATAAAAAACAACGGACATAGACACAAGGGATGTGTAGTTAGTCGCATCCAAAATACATAGTAAACCAATTAAAATTTAAATATGCATTTCCAAGTTGAAGGTGTCACCAATCACCCGGAAGATAAAATCATTAAATAAGGAAAAGTATAAATTTTAACCACTCTTTGCATCATTGAATTTTTCATGAGGCCACTAATATATAGTTTACAAGTGATAAACTTGAACACAATTATCTTAATGTGTAAATCTCAGCCTAAAACAAGTACGAGAAGTGATTTAAAAGTGAAATTAGTGTTTTATAAGATTAAAAAATATTTTTTTATAAGGGAAGGCATCCTGGATGGACAATGGGAACCATTCCCACATTAACAACTTTCGACCCCTTGTAGTAGCTTTTGTTGCAGCCCAAACTTCGTGGCATATTGCCCAAATTGCCATCTTCTAGTCCACGGTTAATTTATGGACCAACCAATCTAACCTTTAATTTTTCAACATAATTCTATGAAAATTATTCGAAAAAGGAAATATTTTAACACAACAATGTTTGAAGGACAATAACCAAAGAGAGAAAAAAAAAAAAAAAAGGAAGGGAGGGGAAGTTGAAACCACTATATATGTATGTATCTCCGAGGATGAGATTTGAGAGCAATATATTAGTACCTGTATACGTAGAAAGTTGCTTTTATCGAGAAGCAAGTGAGAATATAATTCAACCATGCGATCATTGGCAGTGTCGGAGATTAAACTATTAAGTGATGTATAATCCTCGTCAAACACATGTGATAAATTGTAGTAATCAGTGATTCCCCATTTATAACCCTTTGCCTCATATCCTGCTTCCTCTCCTGCACCTGTTCCAAGAGAGAGAACGCGAAGCCTTGAATGGTGAACGACGTGACCGATTGACTCTTTCACCTCCTTTATCATTTCAGTCACAGCGACCAAAGTCTGAGAGAGAGTGAGAGATGTCATTAAAACGGGTGAAATAATTCATAGCTTCAAATTTTAAGATCTAGGAAATAGAATTTTGGTGGACTATCCCAAATCCACCTATTGATTCATGTCCAACTTCTCAAAACACTTAAGGTAAAACAAGAAACGATTCATTTGAGCTGACGCATTAAATCAACTCACAAGCTGTCTAGTTTACTCACTTTCATGGTCTTCCAAGTTGGTGATATATACAAGATTTTGAAATAGAAATCTCTTGGATTACGAATTGATAATGGTATTTTGAAGCTAGGGACATACCGGATTATTAGATATCACAGCGCCATCGAAGAGGTTGAACTCCCTGCATACTTGATGTGATGTGCAAATATTGAAATAATGTGGTGGGTATGCAAGTGGTGGTGAAGACGAACCAATTATGACGTCCGACAACAGCGCATCCATATATTCATCATTTTTTGCCTGTTGATCAAGAAATTAAAGAGAGAGCTCATATTCAACATTGCTACTAATTACAGAAAATTAACCCTCTCAAAGATTTACAATTTTTTTTTAAACCTCAGAACTTCTGAATCAAGCTTGCACCAGTAATTTTACTAATATCAAAAACTATAATTTGGTGGGAGAGACCTTCCATTTGTTTGGTTAGATTAGAGAATGTTGATTCTAAAATTATTGAAAAATAATCCTAATCAAAATTATTAATTACTATTCGTATATTGATATGTAAACAATGTTTGTGTTGTCATAATATTCATTTGTTCCAAGTTGCATATCATTTTTTTTGTAGCTGTAATCATATCATCATTATAAAAGCTAGCACTCTTAGAGGGTTCTGCCACAAAGCTCCATGAATCTATCAATGCTTCTTCATCCATAATAGGAGGCACTCTCATAGAGTTCATATTTTAGAGATAGCACTAGCGTTCCTCTAAGATATACTGTTAAAACCAAGTTATTTTTCATTGCAACACATAAGGTAGAAGTTTTTCCATAAGTAAAGGAAATAAACAAATGATGACAATTTAGAAAGTAACTTAAAATTTTGTTCTCACCTTTGTCGAAGTAAAGATGACTGGATTGAGAAGTTTGCTATCAAAGGATGGGATAACCACATTGGTAAGTGTCTCGTGAACCCGAATTCCTCCAAACAAACTCTTCATCATCTCGTTGTGTACTTTTGGATTGTATTGGGGTTCTTCAAAACTTCTTAAGACCTGTTGTTTGTAACTGAGGCTGAGAGAGAGAGAGAGAGAGAGAGAGAGAGAGAGAGAATGACTTAATGAATGTGTAAAGAAGAGGAATTATAACTAATTCAAAAAGGAATGAAGGAAAACATGAAGGATCCTAATGACTTACTTTGGGTCTTCCACAAACAAATCGGAGATATTATTATAATAGAAATTGATTATATCATTTACACCATAGAGAGGTCGTCCATTTCCATTTGGTGTAGTGAGAAAGCCTCCTATAATGGCTCCTGTGCTTGATCCGCCTATCATGTCGAAATAGTCAACAATGCGCACTTCATCACCATCAAGATCCTAGTAGAACACAAACATGCACTCAAGGGGTCAGGTAGTTTTGGAGTTCTGGGTTCATCAAAAAAATATGGTAGTGATGTAATTATGATTCGACATGCTGGCCATTATTTGCACAGAAACATTTATACCTGTAGCATGGATTCAAGTTCCACAAGAATGGTTGCAGGGATGACTCCTTTCACTCCACCACCATCAATGCTAAGAATTGTGATTATTCCATCATCGGAACTACCACCAACGAAATTCCCTTCCGTGATCGATGATGATTTAGTAAGCTACATGGCAATAGGGTCAATAGAATTAGTGGGCAGATCTTGCCGATATCATGCTTTCCCCAAATTTAAGGTTACAGTGACTTGATTGAGTTTGATTCAGACAAGAAACTAGAGGTCTCAATGTATTTATATAGATAATTTAAAGCTATAATCTTGGTACATCAATCAAATACACTAAAATTGGAAATCCCACAACGAATGAAGATATATATGAAGCTTATAGTGATCATCACTTACAATTAGAATCGTGCAAAGAAAAGCCAACTTCCACGAGCTGATCAGATCAATGCAATTTACTCTCTTCATGTTCATTATTCTCTAGGTCGGTAATGTTTTGGTTTTCTGCGCAGCTCTTACTTGTGTTTTGATTTTTGGGTGTAGTACTTCCATCCTAATAATAGATATTTATAATGTAAAGTCTGCATGGACCTACGCTATCCGTTTAATTTTCTAACCAGGAAGTTTCAGGAGGAGCACATATAACTTGACAAATGATTAATCTAAAAGATTAATTATCCCATTGGTCAAACTGGTCAAGTCTACTTTCTAAGTTAGCAGGGGCTGACAAAGACAAGATGTCTACGATATCTTGAGCAAGAATAGATTAACATGCATAGATTTTATTAGTTGACACTTTCGAATTCCTCTTATAAACAAGTAAAGTCCAAGAAAAATAAACCACGATATTAACGTGGGACTAAAAAAATGTATGTGTTATTTGTTTTCTTATTCTAGAACAAGGAATCAAATGTTACATGTCACTTTGATTACATGACTCTAATCTAACTCAATATCTTGGAAAATTATCCACTCTTTCAGAGAAGCCAACCAATTTGGCCAGCTGCCTTTTCCAACTTTACCTTCTTCAGTTTGGCCTCCTATTTTTTGGGATGCTCAATTTCGTCCCAAATATCGTTTCTGTTGATTTCTTCTTTGTTATTTTTTTCATGCTTTCACTTATAAATGAACTGTACGCTCTTATAATCTTTTATTTGTTTGTTAATATAATCTCTTGGTTACTGAATGAGAGGAAAGAAAAAAAAAGAGCATTAGGATGATAATAGAGGTTACTAAAGTTATCTGTCGTGATTTTTCCTCAGTCCTCAAGTGGTCTCCACAGATTTTCTTGGTTTGACCCTTGTCGTCGATTTCAAAATCCTCTCCTGAATAAAGAAGCCAAGTCCAAAAAAATCTAAATGGCACCCTCCCCACAACATAAACGTGGGTATAAATGATAACAAGGCCATGTCATTAAGGTTCAAAATTGTGTCCAAATTTGCTAGTCAAAGAGGCTGTAGCCGCTCCCCTGAACCACTTAGATTTTTCTTTTTATTTTTTGTCACTGTTTGAATCCTCGAATGGTTCAAATGTTGGTAGATTTTTCTTGGTCTGTCTCCAAAACTTTAAACCAAAGCCTTAGGCGTTGTGGAAGGTGTGACCATTTCTTTTTTCTTTCTTTTTTCCCTTTTTTTGAGTGAATAAGATTTATCAAAGAAGAAAAGAAATATACACAATCATCCTTAAGGACAAAAATAAAACAGAAAAACAAAGGAGATCTTATTACACTACAAGAATCTTGGTCAGTGGTGGCGTCTTGAAGCGCTGCAAATTGTCCACCAAACGTCAGTGGATACATCGCTGGTGTTTCCTATTAAGCCGCAAATGCGTAACTAAAAGTGGTGCGTAGTTGAGTTTTGGCGTTTCTTGCAAGCTCCTGTGAAAAAAGATCTATGCTAGTGCTTTTGGGCTATAAATGCCACAATGTGATACAATTGGCTAGAAAAACGATGGCCATTATTAATAACTTCCGTTGAATAGTGGACTTACACCGGCATTATGAAAGAAACGTTGGTTTTGTGGTATTACAATATAGGGAAAGTATCAGCCACACCCACTGTAGTATGGCTTAATCTCATTCACTTGCCTTTTTTTCGCGATAATATCACTAACACCCTTTACTTTTGAAAATATGGATCAATCAGACCCCCTCCGTTAACTCATGACCGTTAACTGATGATGTGTCGTCGTCCTAAATTCGTTAATAACAAAGCTACCCCATCAATATTGTGTAAATGTGAAACCCATCGGCGTCTTCTTTCCCTAATATCCTGCAAAACTTTTCTCCAACGGTCAAATTGGAGCCAAAATTCATAGCTAATCCGCTATCTAGATGGTTAGCTTTGGGTGGTGGTGAATCCTGTCGCGATTCCATAACGGAGGACATTAGGATCCAAGAGAAAAAATCAAAAAGATAAAAGATCTCCTACCGGATGCTTCAACAGCCCCGCCTTTTTTTTCTGTTGCTTCAGCCCTTGACTTCCATGTGACCTACTCTGATTCTCTCTGCTCATAACGAATACATGCATACACACTGATTCCACCGTTTCGCACTACTCTATGCTGTTTTTCTCTCTCATCTCTCTCAATCTATATATAAAAACCCAAAATTTCAGAATGTAATTGAACTATTAGAGAAATCTCACTGCAGATCTTTTCTCAGAGAGAGAGAGAACCAGAGAGTTGTTTATGGATTCTTTTCGTTTGCGGTGTCTGCTCTAAGTCTCGTAGAGCTTTCCACAAATGAATCTCATCATTGCTCAAATCACTTTACTTCTTGTCATTCTAAGTTCTCTCAATGGGATTTCAGCTGTTTATGGTAGCTTTCAAGGAAGCAACATTGGTTTTGGGAAGCTGATCTTAGGTTTGTTTACCGTTCCTTAATGTGGGATTACTCATTCATTATTCTTCGATGATTTCGGTTTGTATTGTAGATTCGTGGCACAGGCACCCTGTTGCAATTACGGTGACTCGTTGAAGGAATCAGTTGTCGCGGAAGGCAAATCAACCGTTTCTTGGGTTCTTTTGGATGAAAGAGAATGGAATGAGCTCGTGTTGTTTCTGTCAGGATCTTCAATAGATAGGGTTATGCCCCCTACTACGGTTGCTGCTAGGGACGAAGAAGAAGGAAATTTGCATGTGGTGCCTGGAGAGATGCTGTCTGATTGTTTCGAAGAATGGCTTCAGAAATTGTTGGTGGAATTTATTTGATGAGAAATTATTCTTCTAGTTTTATCTGATGAGATGGAATTGATCGAAGAATGGTTTCAGAAATTGTTGGTGGAATTTTGCTGATGAGAAATTCTTCTTCTGATTCTCCATTCTATCTCTCTCGGATGGTTTTATCTTCTTCTGGGTTAGCCCTCAAGTTAGTGAGATTGGTGATTGAGAAGAGTATATTGCCAGTGAAGTTATTGAACCAGTGGTCAAAATGTAAAGTAACAAAAAGCAAAAAAGGAAAACATAAAAATGAAAGTGTATGATGTTGAGCATAAAAATTTCTTTTTAATTATTCGGTGAGTTTAAATAATGTTTGGGTGTCTTCAGGGGATGTTAGTGATATTATCGCAGAGAAAGGCGGGCGGGTAAGATTAAGCCGTACTACAAGAGGTATGGCTGATATATTTCCCTACAATATATTAGTTCCGATGATCATATAGCAGCGTTTGCTCATTGTTTTTTTTTTTTTTTTTTTTTAAGAACTTGTTTCTTTATTATTCCATCTTATAGCCTATTAAAATAAAGATATGACAGGCATCCATCCACATAAACATTCATTTCATTAGGCCTCAACTTCTACTACATTAATACATCTATAGGCCACATCCATACATCTCTGCACTTTCGAATAAAGATCACCAATTCAAAACAAATTTTAATTACTAAGAGAAAGGAAAAAATAGAAACACTATTATAACTATGGGGTAAAAAGAGATAGAGACTGGACTAAGTGTACCATTGTAATGAGAAGTGCATAATTACAAGAAAATATGTTGAACTTCATACACGAAGAAAATATGTTTCACAAGCCAACAACAAATAAACTTAATCATATCACTCAAAAGGAATAAAGTGAATTTCCATGCCTCCATGCCTCCACCCAAACCACCCGATCCGGAAATCAGACTCCTATAATTTTCTTTTTCTATACTCTACCATTCAAACTATTCATGGTTAGAGGCTGACTAAGGCTTTGGGGTCCTAAACCAAGTGTTGGACCTGGTTTATTATCAAGAATGTTTATGTCACATGAGAACAAACTTTAATATGCTTATATGTTTAATTACTTGTCATCCAATTTATTGCTATGATTGTCATTCATTGCATTATAAACACTGCTTATTATTTATCTTATAGAATTATGAATTGTGTGGATTGTTGGGATATTTACTTAGCTTGTGTGATGTCCAACGTAGCTGAAGGATTTTCGGCACCGTGACAGCCACATGAGCCCTATATTTCCTTATCGTATGCTTGTGTGATTGCGGTGCAGCCAATGGAAGATTCTAATACCTTGATTTCCATAGATTTATAACTTAAATTATGAATTGTATTAGGTGATGACATGTACAATTGTGAATGGTTAGGTGGATGCCCCCACATGACTACACCCCTTCAAACATGGGACTATGTGTAGGTGTGGATCCAATAGTAAAAGGGTATGGCCATGGGTGTGGTACCTTACTTTATGGCTGAAGTTTCTTCGAGTGTTCGAGGGCATTGGACATGGTTAGTCATGAGCATGATTCATATCTCGGTGTAACAAGGTCTATTTTCTAGGTTGGGGCTGTATCAGCTATGTATCTAGTAATACATCCCCTTTACACCAAGGATTACCTTATGGAGTTAGGGATGAGGTCTAGAATGTGTCGATGTATTCGGACTGAGACATTAGGAAGAGGCCTACATTTGGGTTGGGTTCGTGTCACCTAATGGACCAAGGAGATGCTGGATCCATCCACGCAATATGGCTTTCTATTCCTATATCCTGGGCAATATCCAAAGGGCTATTGTTGTTCACATTGACCTTGACCTAATTAAATTATACAATTGTCATTATTTTCTTCTTTGCATGATCCCAATCTCCTCAATAATCTTAATGAAGCTCACCCCCATGTGCATGTCTGTTTTAAGATGTTTGTACAAGGTGCTTTGTAGCTAACTATCTTGAGGTTCCATACGTTGTAGTTGTTTAGAACGTATTTGTGGAAGAGCTGGCATGTGAGGCACATGCTTTCGGATGTACATACGACGACTGTGCCTACAGTAAGTAGGCATGATTTCGGAGATATTTACAACGTATTTGTGGAAGAGCTGGCATGTGAGGCACATGCTTTCGGATGTACATATGACGACTATGCCTACAGTAGCTAGGCATGTTTCTGAGATATTTTGCATTGCTCCGAGTGTTCATAGACTTTCTATTATGTT
>JAMYWD010001635.1:0-11243 GCA_028583415.1 Protea cynaroides
TTGGTCCACTTGGTGATACAGATTACTCAGTTAAACACACACACACACACACACACAAACACACACACACCAGATAGCTCCATCAGCTTTTACATTATAATTATGTTATTTGCTCAAATGAATCGTTTCTTGTTTTACCTAAAGTGTTTTGAGAAGTTGGACATGAATCAATTCGTGGATTTGGGATAGTCCACCGAAATTCTATTTCCTAGATCTTAAAATTTGAAGCTATGAATTATTTCACCCGTTTTAATGACATCTCTCACTCTCTCTCAGACTTTAGTCGCTGTGACTGAAATGATAAAGGAGGTGAAAGAGTCAATCGGTCACGTCGTTCACCATTCAAGGCTTCGCGTTCTCTCTCTTGGAATAGGTGCAGGAGAGGAAGCAGGATATGAGGATAAGGGTTATAAATGGGGAATCACTGATTACTACAATTTATCACAAGTGTTTGACGAGGATTATACATCACTTAATAGTTTAATCACCGACACTGCCAATGATCACATGGTCGAATTATATTCTCACTTGTTTCTCGATAAAAGCAACTTTCTACGTATACAGGTACTAATATATTGCTCTCAAATCTCATCCTCGGAGATACATACATATATAGTGGTTTCAACTTCCCCTCCCTTCCTTTTTTTTTTTTTTTTTTTCTCTCCCTCTTTGGTTATTGTCCTTCAAACATTGTTGTGTTAAAATATTTCCTTTTTGAATAATTTTCATAGAATTATGTTGAAAAATTAAAGGTTAGATTGGTTGGTCCATAAATTAACCGTGGACTAGAAGATGGCAATTTGGGCAACATGCCACGAAGTTTGGGCTGCAACAAAAGCTACTACAAGGCCGAAAGTTGTTAATGTGGGAATGGTTCCCATTGCCCATCCAGGATGCCTTCCCTTATAAAAAAATATTTTTTAATCTTATAAAACACTAATCTCACTTTTAAATCACTTATCGTACTTGTTTTAGGCTGAGATTTAGACATTAAGATAATTGTGTTCAAGTTTATCACTTGTAAACTATATATGTGTGGCCTCATGAAAAATTCAATGATGCAAAGAGTGGTTAAAATTTATACTTTTCCTTATTTAATGATTTTATCTTCCTGGTGATTGGTGACACCTTCAACTTGGAAATGCATATTTAAATTTTAATTGGTTTACTATGTATTTTGGATGCGACTAACCACACATCCCTTGTGTCTATGTCTGTTATTTTTTATCTTAATTTTTTTTTCTTATTTTACTACTAATATTATCAAATTGATGATGAAACCAGATTGATACCTTAAGTAGTTCTGAAGCTAACTTCATTAATGGAACTAAGGCAAACCTTATGCATCTTGGGGAAACAGCACAAGAGCTCTTAAACCAGAATCTTACTAGCTTTGACCCAAGTACTTGCAGGTTCATACCAGTGCCTAATGGAGGGACAACTCGAGAGGCTCTCCTAAAGTAAGAACTACTCTCTCTCTCTCTCTCTCTCTCTCTCTCTCTCTCTCTCTCTCTCTCTCTCTCTCTCTCTCTCTCTCTGTATATATATATTGATGCATATCACCAGGCAAAGAAGACTGATGTTGTCTTCTACCAAATTATCGAATGATATATGATATTCTCAGCTTAAATGTTGTGCTAAACTAATGTCAACAATAAAGATATTGGAAACCACAAAAGTTGGATCCTATCATGGTTGTTTATTTAATTGTTTGTTCAAGGATTACCTTGATTACCTCTCTATGTTGTAAATAAAGCATTGTTTGGATTATTAGTACGTTTCATGTTTTTTTGTTGTCTATTTCTCATTTCACTCTTGAATCTGGCAATGGATTATTTATTGAGTCTCAATCTCTTTAACATCATGCCTTTGACGATGCATTGATATATAACCTCCTAAAAATACACATGTCCGCATAATATCTTCGAGGGGGTGAATTAAAAAGAATAAAGAAAAATAGAAAAAGCACCAATAACTAACGGCAAATAATATCGGATATAGAGTGTTGAAGCATAGGTACGCAATTTGAATGCCAAGTCAACTTAAAGCCTGGACCGAAAATAGGATATACAATCGTACATGTTAACGACAGAGCCCTCCTAGCAAGGAAGTCAAAAATGCTGTTTTGCCCCTAGAAATATAACTGAAATTACAACTTTCAAAATAAGGTTGTAAGTGGAGAACATACTCAAGAATCTGAACACATTGGAAATTTGGAGAAATTGATTGATGAAGCAAATAATTCACCATCTCCTGGTTATTTAACTCTAGTATTAGTATTAGCCGCCCAACACCATCATTAATGGCGACCAATAAAACCACATGAATGGCCAACGCTTCACACATAATTATAGGAAGGGTAAAACAATACGGTTGTGGAAGAGCAAAAATGGGAGCACCATTGTGGTCACAACAAAAGTATTCCACATGCACGGCATCATTGTCGTCTCCAATTATGGGAAAATAAAAAATAAAATAAAATAATAATAATAATAATAATAATAATAATAATAATAATAATAATAATAATAATAATAATAATAAATGGACAAGCGAGGCTTCTATTTACATTTTCTTGTTTTTTGGGTGGGGGGTGAGGAGGAGAGTAAGGAGGACATGACAGGATGTAAACTAATTGGTCCATTGGATCGTCAGCGGGACTGGTATCAGCTGGAGAGGTATTACTGGGAGATCCTCAGCCCCTCCCTACACAGGTGAGGATCTGAATCCAGATTGATGGGTTGTCTAGGCCCAATTCAATGTCTAGTGATTAGTAAAGTAGTGCATATAAAGGACTTTAGTCCCACTTTTGTGATATTCAAAGACAGAATCAACTCTATATATGCAGGTGGCCTCCTAAGCACTTTGGTAATGGGAGTGAACCAACCAATGTGGCCCTAAATAAGAGATGGATCTCTTAAATATTGCTGCCCAGTGGCATCCATCTGTGCCCTCTCAAATGGGGTATGAAATGACCACCCCACCCTTAGTCATTTTATAACCCATGTGAGTGGGCACAAGGGCACACTACCAGACTTCATTCATCTTCCCATAGATTTCATTGTTTATTAAAGAAAACTTTGTTCATGTTTATATTTAATAAAAAAATAACTATTTAAATTATTAGTATGAATTAGGATTAATTGCGATTTATATATATTCTTTAAAGAATGTCACTTTAACCTTATCTTTGAAAATTATTCATATTAGATTGAATTATTCATATTATTCAGGGTTGGAAAACTTGTGCATGGCCTATACCAAAACCCATACCTATGCAGTGGCCCCACAGTGTTGACCACTACGCCGCGGTTCCTAATCACGTAATGCCTATAAAGAAGCCATTCCCTTTGGCTTCAAGCACAACTTGGAGCCCTGACTACCCCCACAACCATACCTACCCTCCTTTGGTTCCAAGCACAATTGGAACCCCCTTAAATTTGTTTGACTATTTCTTCCTAGTGAGAGAGAAAGAATAGTAGCCTACCCTGAGCTGGGGAACCCACTCTTCCAAGTTCATGAATTAGAGGAAATAGATCCTTCCCTCTTGACCCTCATCTAGGGTCTACATTATGTATTGCCTTCTCTAATGATTCATTTTTTTTTCTTTATCAGTTGAATTATGAAAATTGTCGTATTGACCTACCCTTAATATAAAATTTGGGCCAGGGGCTCCACCCTTGCGTCCATGGGCAAGAGGCATTCCCTTTCTCCTTGCAATCCCAACGCCTAGTAGCCGGTTAACAGGACCACCGTTGTAGGGAAGAGTGTACAGTACTTCCTCGTATTATTATAACCATACTTTATTAAATAAATTGGCATAAACTTCTCCTGAAACACTGGGTTTATGACCAAGATGCCTACCGCCGTCCCATCCTACACCCAGGATTTTGATGTAGTGGCACCACATCACAAAGACACATCCCATAACACCCACAATCAGAGTAATCATTAAATCAGCAGAATACTTTATATAAAAAACAGAATTGTAATGTAAAAGCTGATGGAGTTATCTGATGGACCTTGAATGACACTGAGAGGGGGGGAGGTGAATCAGTGTGAATACTTTTTCCCTGATATTTCTTTGCTGCGCAGTGCTTATGATGAACTAGACTGCCCCATACACAATCGTATGCAAATCTACATCGCAACCACTCAGTGGACAGGTCTACCGGATTTGCACACCCATCCTGCAATTCATTCCACGCACTTCACAAAGTACATAATTAAAACAAACCACAACACAAAAGGATTACGTGGTTCACCACCACAGTGAGTGATGGCTAATCCACGGAGTAATGCCCAATGGGCTTCGTATTTACTCAATACTCAACTTTTAGCCCTTTACAGGACAAGGATGCTCACCCTAAATTTTCCCAGCATAAAACTGAGAGGGCGTAACAACGCCAGAATTCAGGCATAAAGCCAGTGTTCAGCACCCACTGAACACACCACAAATAGAATAATTTTTTGGGGCTTATAATGATGCCCTACAATTAAATCCCAACCTAGCAAGGCATTCAATATTTCTTTTTTTATTTTTTGCCTAATGCTAGCATACAATAGACTCTCATACAACGTAGGCATTCAACATTATCAACCTACTTTAGCATACAATGCATTAATTCGACAAACAATAAGGGAGTTGAGAAAATCTCACAACCAATTTTTTCTGACAACTGATGACATTCCTCTTCTTCTGATAATCAGTTTATCCCTCGTCATATGCAACCAAGCTCCACCAGCCTTCAAAAACACATCAGTGTATCGGCATCAGCACGAACAGGGATGATGAATGATTGTCTTCAATTTCCAGAACCAGAAAAACCAAAAAACATGAAGTTCTTCCCTCTTCCTTCAAAAACCCCCTTTCAGATCTATTTTCTGCGGCTTGCAGGTTCTCAAACCATTCTCAATTGATAGAGAATAAAAAACCTAGCTCGGAGCAATTTGGATCGTCGGATTTGGCCTCCGGATGATCAAGTTATGGCAAAAACAAGTTCGGCCATTAAAAAAATTTGAAATGGAATCTTTGAGACTTATTCCGTGTACCCGCGAAGAACCGGAGCCGCGCCTCGCCGTGTGCTGTCGAGATCTAATTGGCCGATTGTCGAATCTTTAAAATCGGCCGTCGAATCTCACTCAAAAAGGCGGGATCAACAGATGGCCGTCGGATCCGCACAAATCGCGTCTCCGAACATCGTAGTTGCGCGCGCCCATTCGATCAGCATCTGCATAGTTGCGCATCGTAAGTGTGCATTACTGAATCATAGAGAACTTTTCGTGTGACGTGATACACCATATAAACCTGCGGCTAGCCAATAGAATCAATCGTGGAAGAATCCGGGCGCACCGTCTGCGCCATACCATAGCCCGCAACTTCTAGAACCGTCCATTTGGAATCTGACCTGCGTGGCTTCATTAGGGAGGCCGATCTCGCATCTTCAACATACTTTTCTTCCTAAAATACCCCTGAGAATTCAGAAAATGGCCTTTGTAACTTTTTACATTTTTGTTAAAAGTCTACATAGATGATTTTCCAGAGAGGTTTTCTCTCTCCTGAAAAATCGTCGAACAGTTGGGGGAGGGCGCGGCATGCGAGAGGGAATAGGCCAGCACGCGCGCGGGCCTGCTGCCTTGCAGCATGGCTTGCGGGGCTTGCGGGCCTGCTGTGCTGTGGTGCCATGCGGCTGGCCTGCTTGGCCTGCCTGCTGTGGTGCCATGCGGCTGGCTTGCTGGGCTGGCTGCCTTGGCCCTCGGCCAGGCTGGCTGCCATGGTGGCATGCTGACGTGATGGGTCCCACTTTCTCTCTCCTCTTTCTCTCTCCTCTTTCTCTCTCTTCTGATTCTCTCTCCTCTATCATGCTTCACATCACCTGTAACAAAACTGCATCACCTCTTTCACTACCACATCGCCTGTAGGGTCCACAAACACTCTCTCTCATCAAACTTGACCCAGTTAGCCAAATTTGCCAACAATTACAATGTGAAGGCCAACATTATCTAGTATATATGTATATACATAACCGAGTAATCTGTATCACCAAGTGGACCAAAACGTAATACGAAGTCTATGGAGACTTGGTACAATGCAAAATATCTTAAAAATCATGCCTAACTACTATAGGCACAGTTGTCATATGTATATCTGGAAGCATGTGCCTCAGATGCCAGCTCTTCCCCAAAGACGTTGTAGACAACTACAATGTATGGAACAACAAGATAGTTAGCTACAAAGCACCACAAACACCCACATGGGGGTGAGCATCACTAAGATTAGTGAGGGGATTGGGATCATGCAAACAAGTAGATAATGATAACTGCATAATTTTATTAGGTTAGATTAATGTGAACAACAATAGCCACTTGGATATTGCCTAGCCTGTAGGAGTAGAAAGCCTCATTGCGCGGATGGATTCAACATCTCCTCGGTCCATTGGGCAACACTGACCCAACCCAAATGTATGGCCCTTCCTAGCATCTCAGTCTGAACACATCGGCACATTTTAGACCTCATCCCCAACTCCAGAAGGTAATCCTTGGCGTAAAGGGGATGTATTATGGGATGAACAGCTGATACAGCCCCAACAATAGAAGATAGACCTTGGCACGCCAAGATATCTATCATGCTCATGACTAACCATGTCCGATACCCTCCAACACAGAAAGAAACTTCAGGCTTAAGAAAGGTATCATGCCCACAGTCACACCCTCTCATAATTGGGCCCACACCAACACATAGTCCCATGTTTGAAGGGGTGTAGTCATATGGGTCATCCACCTAGCCATTTATAATTCTACATGTCATCTGCTAATACAACTCATAAGTGATAAACCTATGGAAATCACGATATCAAAATCATTCATTGTCCACAACGCATTCATAAAAGCATACGATAAAGAAATACAGGGCTCACGTGGCCGTCACGGTGCCGAAACTCCTTCAACCACCTTGGACATCACATAAGCTAAGTAAATATCCCAACAATCCACACAATTCATAATTCAACAACATAAATAATAAGCAGTGTTTATAATGCAATGCATGACAACGACATAGCAATAAATTGGATGACATGTAGTTAAACACTCAAGCATTGTAAAGTATGTTCTCGTGTGTCATAAACATTTTTGAAAATAAACCAGGTCCAACACTCGGTTTAGGAACCCAAAGCTTTAGTCAGCCTTTGACCATGAATAGTTTGAACAGTAGAGTGTAGGGACCATAAATAGTCTCTACAGTTGAGTATAGGAAAAAAAATTATAGGAGACCGATTTCCGGATCAGGTGGTTGGTGTGCCTAACACCTTCCCAAACCGTAACCTCGACGCTTGCCTGATCTCTGAAGAGACCAAAGCCTAATTTTGGGTTTGAGTCATTAGACGTCTCTCCTAGTGAGATGATGATTTTAGAGGTCCTAAACCTACTTCTAGATGGTGACTCTGATTGTCTTCCATCCATCGGCGAGGGTGTAGAAGATCCAAGGCAAAAGTCGATGGTCTCTTTAAAAATACCCCCTGTATTTTCCCATATAGATTCCCAAACAACTTTCTTTCATCATCACGAGATAGAGGACCATTGAAGAGAAAATCTTATGTCCCCACACATTGCCCGTAACCAGAATCAATTTTGTGATCAAATCTACGGTTAATCACCTTTTTTTTTTTTCCTAACAATCAACAAAAAATATATTAATGAAAATGGAAAAGAATGTAAAAGAGGAAAACTAAGCTAATCAAGATGTCTTAGAAATAAAACAGGCACTTTTTTGCTTCTTGGGGTTTGCATATTAGGCTTGTCTAGTTAATTTAATTTTTCTTCTCTTTTGTTTGGAGTAAGGTTTTTCTCTTCTAGCTATGCAACACCACATGTGGCCTCCAATTGCAATAATCTACTTTGATGTGCCATTCGGCTTGCATCTGCACATATCATCATTCTATTAAACAATTTGCCTTAAGTACTCATTGCCATGTTCACCTTGATATGGCTGTGATGTTGCCACATCGGATGGATAAATAACTAAGGATACATGATCAAATAATACATGCATGTATGAGAGGAAAAGATGAGACCCTATCTATACTTACCTTACTGATTATAAACCACAACCTCTAAAACCATCTTTCTGGGAGTTTAATTTATTCAAGTAACCATAAAGATGTTCAACTCAAAATTGTAGAAGTGCAACTTTTCACACTAAGTTTGCAGAGTCGGCAAGGAGCCTACGCCTCAGGAAACGAAAGGTACTGCGTTCGACTCCTTTTACTTCGGGCTGCTCACACAAAGGTGTTAAGTGCTATTTCTTTCCTGCTATGGGTGCAAGTGGAATGGTTCTCAGTCAACCCTGGAATGACCCGATCCATGCAGTTGTGGGGTCAGTATGGGTTCTCATAGGAGATGATTTGGATCCATAGCCACCCCCTTCAACAACTTAGGAGTTTTTTTTTTTTTTTAAACACCACCAATTGTCCATCAAACGCCAATGGATACATCGCCAGCGTTTCCTATTATGCTGCAAACACGTAACTAAAAGTGGCATCGTAGTTGATTTCTTGCGTTTCTTGCAAGCGCCTAAGAAAAAAGATCTATGTCGGCGCTTTGGGCTATAAACACCACAATGTGATACAATTGGCTAGAAATACGGTGGCTGTTATTAATATCTTCCATTGAATAGTGGACTTTGACTGGCTGTATGAAAGAAATGTTGGTTTTGTGTATTACAATGTAGGGAAAATATCAGCCACACCCTGGCCTGTAGCATGGTTTAATCTCATCCACACGCCCTTTTTGCGATAATATCACTAACATCCCCTACTTTTGAAAATATGGGTCAATCAGACCCCCTTCGCTAAATCATGGCTGTTTACGGTGACATGTCACCATTTTAAATTCATTAATGACAAAGCTACCCGATCAATATTGTGTAAATGTGAAACCCATCAGCATCTTTTTTCCTTAATCTCTGGCAACGACTTTCCGGCAAAACTTTTCTCCGACCATCAAATTGGAGCCAAACTTCATAGCTAATCTACTATCTAGATAAATAGCTCCGTGTGGTGGTGACCCTGTTGCGATTTTATGACGGAGGATATCAGAATCCCATATAAGAGAAAAAATCGAAAAGACAAAAAATCTCCTGTCGGTTGCTTCAGCAGCCCCACCTCTTTTCCGTTGCTTCAGCCATGACTTCCCATGTGACCTGCTCAACTTCCCTCTACTCATAAAGCATACATGCATACACTGCTTCCACCATTTCGTGCTACTTTGCGCTCTTTTTCTCTCTCGTCTCTCTCATTCTATATATAAAAACCCTAAATTTCGGAATGTAATTGAACTGGCAGAGAAATCTCTTTGCAGATCATCCATTGGAGGGAGAGAGAGAGAGAGAGAGAGAGAGAGAGAGAGAGAACTAGAGGATTGTTTATGATTTTTTTTTAGTTCACGGTGTCTGCTCTAAGTCTAGTAGAGCTTTCTGCAAATGAATCTCATCATTACTCAGATCATTTTACTTCTTGTCATTCTAAGTTCACTCAATGGGATTTTAGCTATTTTATACCTGCTTTCAAGGAAGCAACACTGGTTTTGGGAAGTTGAACATAGGTTTGTTTACCGTTCTTGAATGTGGGATTACTCGTTCATTATTCTTCGATGATTTTCGTTTGAATTGTAGATTCGTGGCATAGGAACCTTGTCACTATTCCGGCGACTCATTGAAGAAATCAGTCATCACGGAAGGCAAATTGATGGTTCCTTGGGTTCGTTTAATTATTCTATGAATTTAAACAACGTTTGGGTGTCTTCAGGGGGTGTTAGTGATATTATCGTAGAGAAAGGCAGACGGGTGAGATTAAGCTGTACTTCAGGGGGTGTGGTTGATATTTTCCCTACAATATATTGGTTTATATGTGGGTTTTTTTTTTTAATTTATTTATAAAAAAAAAGAACTTGTTTCTGTATTATCCCATCATGTAACCTATTAAAATAAAGATACAAAATGCATCCATCCACATAAACATCCATTTCATTAGCCCCAACTTCCACTGCATCTATACTCCTGATCCATTAAACATAAGTTCACTAAATAAAGCAAGTGTTTTTCATTATGCTAAACTGAAAGAAGGAAATGAAATTTTGGATAAACATTTTGATTTTCACATTCTCAAGATGTTTAGTTAATAAGGAATTATGAGAAGAAAGATGATTGGATTCAGATTAGATTCTATAGCCAAGAGACCTCAGATGAAGTAATGGAGAATCTATTTTGAGATTGCTGAATGGATGGATATGAATCATGTCTATAAAAGAGTGCATGACCAAAAAGTGAGAACTATCAAGAGTAGCCAGTAAAGAAATATATAGCACTTAAGTAGAGTTAAAGATGACTATATCGGTATGGATTTGACAAGACAAAAGATTTCTAAAAGCATAAAGTCAAAAATCGTGGCATTGATAGTATTCAGATTAGTACAAGTAATACTGAGTTATGCCCAATGTCGAGTGAGATGATTAAGAAAAAAGACCAAAAGAGTTTGGCTGAATTAATAAATTTATAAGCATATACCCTAATGCTTAGAGCTAGACTTGGGATATGAAGTAACAATCACAAGATATTTTTTGAGGTATATGATAGAGATATTTTTCCTAGTTTGATCTCCATCTATTTTCACCCTTAGTTGTAATAGTGTTTCTATGTTTTTCCTTTCTCTTAGTAATTAAAATTTTGGTTTTGAGTTGGTGGTCTATATTAGAAAGTGCAGAGATGTATTGATGTTGTTGATAGATGTATAGATGCAGTGGAAGTTAGGGCTAATGAAATGGATGTTTATGTGGATGGATGCATTTTGTATCTTTATTTTAACAGGTTACATGATGGGATAATACAGAAACAAGTTCTTTTTTTTATAAATAAATTTAGAAGAAAAAAAAACCCACATATAAACCAATATATTGTAGGGAAAATATCAGCCACACCCCTGAAGTACAGCTTAATCTCACCCGTCCGCCTTTCTCTACGATAATATCACTATATGTCTTGAGTTTTTGAAGATAATTGGATTAATTGTTATCATGGTTAGATGCTCGAGTTCATTTTGTATAAAGACTTCCCGGCTTATTTGTTTTACTATTTTCTTTGATTATTCTTTGTGGAATGTGTGTGTGGTTGATATGAGGTGGGTTACATGGGGAATCTAGTTGAACCATTGGTTTTATTGACAGTTCATCACACCGTGCAGTTAGTTCGG
>JAMYWD010001636.1:0-23602 GCA_028583415.1 Protea cynaroides
ACGTTATATTGTGTGTCATATTTATGTGCTTGTGAGTATGGATTAGAAGTCTATGTGCTGCAGGTCTGGGTGTATACACTTGGCAGGCCAAGCCCTTAGTATGGATACCTGTGGGTGTGTGGTTGGTGTGTGCACGAAATGTGTTTGACAGATTGTCTGTGGAAAAGTCTCAAGTAATCAGCTCAAGGCAGCATAGCACAAATTGATCAACAGCTCTTGGCAGCATTGTCCATAGCAGCAGACCAAACCAGTATAGTGGAAAAGGATTTTTAGTGGTCACTGATTCACCCCCCCCCCCCTCTCAGTGTCAACCTGGGAATAACAAATTCAGATAGAGTATGATTGTAAGGAGATCATTCAACTTGTCTCCAACAGAAATTTTATAGGGGACTTTAGGCTCCAACCGATCATTGAGGATATAGTGTCTCACATTTCCTCCAGTGAGGATTGTACTTTCAGTTTTATTCCAAGGGGAGTCAACATGGTTGCTCATTCCCTTGCTAAGAAAGCCTTGACCTTGACAGGAATGGTCATTTGGTCTCTTTCCTCTCCCGAACTTCATAAACTTTGTTTGAATGATGTCTCGTACCCATTCTTTTGATCAATTTCTTTTACCAAAAAAAAATTAATTAACTAAAATGTTTGAAGATTATATTTTAATTATAATATTAAAAAAGAAAAAATTTCAACTACCACCCAAAATAGTTTCGAAACATCACCTACTACCCACAACTTTCAAAAAACATCAATTACACCCAAGTAACTAACGGAGAAGACTGAAATCACTATTAGACATTTTTATCATTTTTGTTTTTAATTAGAAAATTTTAAAAGCTAATAAAATGACTAATATAACCTTCACATTTTCATTTTATAAACAGCCCAATCCCTAAGGTTGGATGCTTCTCCTGTGCGAAGAAATCTTCTCCTCTGAGAAACCTGTGACTGCTATTGTTGAACACTGATTTTTGGTATCAGCGGCTGAATCGATTCTCCGATCACAGACCACTGGCTTCTCACCGAAGAGAAGGGTCTTCGGCTCTTGAACCTTGAGGTTGTGATGCTTGCATTGACCGTGAACAGTGTCATATTTAAACATGTATGCCTACACAAAGTAGAGCTACAAATCACTGATAAGGAAAAGCAAATCAATAGAAATGGAATACAGTATGCACTAAATAACATAAACCGATCACCAACGAACAATAGTTTACGTCGACCTTTAGATTGGATCAATTACGAAAATCATATATTTCATTAGGGTAAGGGATGGATTGTTAATCAAATCAATACAGATGAGAATGATGAGCATAACTAGAAACAGAAATATAAGACAACTTTTCATAAATGAATGGCTGGGAATACCATGTAATCAATCGTGATAAAGGGATTATTAACAGCCACGAGCTCAACATCGTCCCTCTGAAGAGCGACTCTCGCTACCAAACAACCGATCCTTCCAAATCCTGCAAAAACAAAAAAAAATCGTACGAAGAAGTGTATAAAGGATTGAAGCTCAGTGTACCAAAACGAAAGAGTGATAGCTTTAAGTACCGTTGATTCCGATCTTAATTTTGCCAGAAGCTGAAAAAAAAACGAACAAAAAAAAGAAGAAGAAAACAATGGATTAGAAGAGAAGAATAAACAGAATATTTCTACAGACAATGTGTGAAGAAGAAAATAAGCAGTAGGAAGAAACCGTCAAGGCTGTCGTCGTCGGGAGTCTACAAGAAGAAAGGGTTTTATTTTAGGGTTTCTCTTTCCTGAAATTAGAATGGGAGAACACCGCAGATGAAGAGAAGCTGAGAGATGGAGAGAACAACACCTTTAAAGACAGCTCGAGGTTGTCATCGTCGGGGAAGAAGAAGGGTTGCATTTTCGTCGAAGATAGTCGGCGAACAAACAATCAAAGAAGAAAGGGATTCTTTTCCTTTCTTTCTTCTGTTCAAGTCGGGACTCTGGTTTACCATTTGGGGGTTTCTCTTGCATTAAGTGAAAGAGGGCAAAACCGTCTTTCAATATTTCCTTAAGGGTACTATTGTCCATTTCAAAATCTATTTTAAATGACATTACAATTAACGGGATTCGTTTAACGGAGTGGACCTATTTGATTAACGATGGTAGTTTAAGTGGTATTTGATGTTTTGTAAAAATTATGAATGATAGATGATGTTTCAAGACTATTTTGAGTGGTACCTGAAATTTTTTCAATTAAAAAACTAAAATTATTGTCCACTGGCATCGCTGCCCGCTTAAAGAAGCATTTATGACTCCTACAAAACATGTTCTTGGATTTCCAAGTCACACACCTTGATTTACTTAATTACTAAACGGCTGCCGGTTAAAAATAATCTATAGAATTTTACAAAAAAAATAAAATAATAATAATAATAATAAAATCCATATGATGATAATCTTGTATAAAAAGCAATGACTATTCTCTACGGAGTGATTGACACTTGTCAAGTGTTATTGTGGTACTGTAGGATTCCACGAGTACATTAAAAACCAGCGGTAAAACCAAGCGGTCATGAATTTAATTTTTTTTAATGGAAGAATTCAATTTTCCTTGGGACTTATTTATTTAAAAAAAAAGATAATAAAAATAAATAATAAAAACAAAGAAA
This sequence comes from Protea cynaroides, assembly GCA_028583415.1. Lineage (NCBI taxonomy): Eukaryota > Viridiplantae > Streptophyta > Magnoliopsida > Proteales > Proteaceae > Protea > Protea cynaroides. Next base: position 2,628 of record JAMYWD010001636.1, read on the forward strand.
TCAACCAATTTACGGGCTCTAAGATACATAGATTTTTGAGGATGATATGCATGTAGCTGCACCGTCCACTTGGCCAATCAAGAGACTTGATATGTCAATTGGCTGGTTTCGATCGGCTGCATGATCTTTCTCTACGAGGCAAGTTTCATCCGAACAAGCATATGTATATTTTTTCCCAAAGAGATAGAAGTTGGCAACTTCTTTTCTTGATTGCAGGGGTTTGCTTTGCTTAGGCAAACACCCATTTTGATTCGAAGCTATGTGGATTCATCATGAAGATTGTAAACGGTTGGTGGATCAGTGTTGGAGTCAAGCTATCCATGGTTCAGGGGCTGAGTCGATGCTTAAGAAACTTAAGGATGGTCAAGTTTCTTTCCAGCAATGGAATAAAAAGATTTTTGGGAGGGTGCAATCGAATATTCAAAGGCTCAAAACCAAGTTCCTTAATCTCCAGCAAAACAGTGGAACCTCTTTCCCTCAAGAAACAGAGAACTCTATATTGGCACAACTGGAAGAGGAGTTACTCCGGGAAGAAATTCTGTGGAAATAAAAGGCTCGCATAGACTGGTTACAGCAAGGAGATTCAAACACAGATTTCTTTTTTGCGACAACCATTCATTGATGTCACCACAATCGAATTTTTCAGTTGCAGACTAGACTTGTGTATTGGACTTCTTCAGAATAAGAGATTTATACCTTTACTTCTGAGGGGATTTCTCTGCAAGCTATTGATGATATTCTCACTTATATTCAACACGTGGTTTCCAGGGATATATGAATGAGGGCTCCTTGTTGTTCCGTCTTCAGAAGAGATTAATAAAAGTGCTACCTTTTCCTTTGCTCCATTGAAATCGCCTGGTCCAGATGGTCATCCCTCTCTTTACTTTCAGAAGTTTTGGGAGAATACAAGCGAGGATATTATCAGGTTAGTCACAGACTTTTTCATGACTGGTGTTCTTCCTTCCCAGCTTCTTCGCACTTACTTTGTTTAATATCCAATATTAAACAATCAGAATTTTTTGATCAATTTCGCCCCATCAGTCTTTATAATGTATGTACGATAATTATTTCCAAAATTATGGTTGTTCAATTGAAGGATTTTTTGGGTAATATTGTTGCTAATAACCAGTCGGCCTTATGATTTTCGATAATATCCTTATGGCACATGAAGCGTTTAATTATATAAGAAGGAGGCAATGAGTAAATCTTGCTTGTTATTAAACTTTATATGATGAAAGTTTATGATAGACTTGAGTGGTGTTTCATAAAATGTGTTCTTAAAAGGCTGGGTTTTGCAAACACTTGGGTTAATATAATAATGGATTGCATCACCAAGGTTTCTTATAATCTTATTATTGATGGTGCGGAATGGGGTTCTTTCATCCCTACCTATAGTATTAGACAAGGTGATCCTTTGTCTCTGGCATTGTTTATCCTGTGTGCACATGCTTTGTCATTGGTTTTAAACTTTAAGCTTCAAGAAAAGGAAATTAAAGGAATCAGAATTAAGAATAGAGCACCACCTCTTTTTCACCTCCTTTTTGTTGATGATTATCTATTTTTCTCACCAGTGAAGATGAATGAAATTATGACTTTACAGAAGTGAGTAGATTCTAATTGTAAAGCATCTGGATAGGAAGTGAATTTGAAGAAATCTTCACTCACTTTTAGTCCTAATACACCCATGAAATTTAGGAGGTGAATTTTTCGAGTTTTGAAAATGCCCTATCGCAATGGCCCTCCAAAATATCTTGGATTACCTACTGATTTTGGCATTTCTAAGAAAGTTATTTTTGCAGATAAGTTGGAGAAAACAACCTCAAAGATGCAAAAGTGGAAAGCTGGATTGCTTTCTAAAGTTGGAAAAGAAATACTTTTGAAAGTTATGGCATTCCTTATGTCTAATTTTTGTTTGTTCTCATTTTCGACTTCCAAAAAATCATTTAGATTATATTAAGAGAGCTGCAGCAGGTTTTTATTGGGCTAATGGAAGTTCGAATAAGCCTATCCATTGGATTTCATGGGATAAGTTGCGCCTATCAAAAAACGAAGGAGGTTTAGGCATACGAGATCCATTGCTTCAAAATCAAGCCCTTCTAATCAAACTTGCTTGGAGAGTTTGGACAATTCTTGATGCTCTGTGGGTTTAATATTAGAAATCCATTTACTATCCAAATACTGATTTCTTCAATGCTAAGTTGGGCCATAATCCTTCATGGGCATGAAGCATTATTGATGGTAGGAATTTTTTGTTAAAGAGTTTTATTTGAAAGGTTGGATCTGGTACTCAGATTCAAGTATGGGAAGATCGATGGCTCCTTAGTCTCAAAGATCATAAGATTTTATCTCCTAAACCAGCTTCCACAAATATTACTTATGTTTCTAATCTCATTGATTTTGCATCCCATTCTTGGGAAGTTGAGCTATTATATTCCCTTTTTTAGGCTAATGAAGTGGAGGCCATTTTAAAGATTCCTCTTAGCTGGTTTTCGGAGGATGACAGGCTTATATGGAAGAGGACTAAGGATGGTAAGCTTACTGTTAAATCCATATACCATATGCTCTCAAATATGAAAGTTGAAGAAGAATCTTTTCTTTCTTCATCTTCTATAACTCATTCTTGGCAAGAGGTTCCTATAGAAGTTTGGAGGAAAATCTAGAGATGCCAAACTCTGCTAAAGATTAGATAATTTTTATGGCGATGCTGCACTGGAGGTGTAGCAGTCTGTGATGCTTTAAATAGGCGAAATGTGCATGTAAACAATTCTTGTAGGAGGTGCGGCTGTGTGGAGGAAACTCTTGATCATGTCCTATTACACTGTCCCTTTGCAAGGGCAATGTGGTTGGGTTCGACTATGGCATTTGTCATTCCTCAAAAGGGGGATATTAAACTGTACCAATGGTTGAATCAGGTGTCTTCCATCTCTTCTTTATTTAAACTTCAATGTGAGAATGTTTTCTCTCTGGTTTCCTTTCTTTGCCGGAACTTATGGTTAGCCAAGAATGCTCTATATTTTGAAAATATTGATTGTTGTCAAGAAGCGGTCATACAAAGAGCAGAAAGGGCCTGGAAAGAATTTCAGTCATCACGAAACCCTTATATGACTCAAAAAAATCCTGAACATGTCTTATAAAATCATGCTGTTTGGAGACATCCTTCAGATGGGTTTGTTAAAGTTAATACAGATGCTGCTGAACAAGGTAATTCACAATTTGGAATAGGTTTTATTATAAGGACGACCAATGGCAGTCTTATTACTGCTTTTTCTAAACCAACTCCTTTTCCTACGGTGGCTATTGGGGAAGCTTTGGCTATCAGAGAAGGTCTTTTAGAGGCCTTAAGGAGAGGTTTTAGAAGAATTATGGTGGAATCAAACTGTGGTGATCATTTTGCTTTATCCATTATTTAGCTCTTAGAGGTGAATTAGTCTTATTTTCTCATGTTTCAAAGGGGGTTAATGAAGTTGCCTACTCCATTGCAAGGAGGGCCATGAATGTTGTGATTCCCAGGTTGACACTGAGAGAGGGGGGGGGGGGGGTGAATCAGTGACCACTAAAAATCTTTCCAACACTGTGAGGTCAGTCCAGACTGAAAAAACAATGCTGCATTGAGCTGACTGGGGTGGTCATTCATACATTTTTCCTATTAACACATTCGTGTAACACACTGCCACACACTTACAGATATCCATACTAGAGGCTTGGCCTACCAAGTGTGTGCACCCAGACTGCAACCCACGCACTTCAAATGCACAACACAAGCAAGCACATCCACATCCACATGACACACTATGTAACGTGGTTCTTCTATCACACACTGTGATGACTACTCCACGGGATAATACCCTAACCAGGGTTTCGTATTATACCCAATACGCTACTTTAATGCTATGGTTGCACCTACAACCGAGATGCTACAACATCGACCACATTCTCAGCTGCAACTGAGTCCTAGGCAACAAGCCTCATTCCTGTTTTTGGCTACAACCCTCACTCCTATCAAGCCCCCAACTTGACAGGTTACAATGTATTTGTCAAATAAAGATTACAAGCCTTCCCCATATAGCATATTACAATGTAAATGGACTTGTGTGAGTGCTTACCTTCCCAACGTGCTCAAGACTGAGTAGTGCTCACCATTTGGTCTTCCCAAGTTCTTCAATGTTGATGGATGTACATTTACAACATCTCATAGGTTTTGGCACTCTTCCAACAACCTTCACACACACAAACTCACTCCCATGCCTCAATGAGTGCTCACACTGCCTCTCCAATGCTTCAGATAACCATTAATAACAAGGAGAGGCAGATGGAGATGGTTTTTGCACAATGAACGAGCCCCAAAACCTTCTATCTCCGAAAACCTGCAGCTAACCTCTTCAAACCCTTGTTTTTCTGTTGCAGGTTGATTTTCTTCGAAAATATGAGTTCGTGGGATTTTCAATCACCCAAATAGGACATTGGATGGCCGAGATATGGCCATCCAAAGATAGGCCATTAGAAACATTCCAAAAGGAATCTTCTAGAGCCATTCTGTGCGCCGCGAAGCACCGTAGTAGCCACTCTCTGATGTACGGCTCGACATTGTAGAGTTCTCATTCGCGGAAGATGGAATCTTCAATCCAAGCCTCTGGATCTATCAGATTAAAGCGAGAGTTATGCTGGACCTCACGATCTGAATCCATCACGCCCTACGCGATCGGCGGCTATCCTAATCGTTGGATCAGAATCCCACGAACCTGTGGGCATGCTTGCAGCATGGCCTTTTATAGAGCATGGGTCCTGCGAGCCTGCGGGCATGCTTGCGGCATGGCCTTGCTCGAGCACGGGTCCTGCGAGCCTACGGGCATGCTTGCGGCATGTCCTTGCTCGAGCACGGGTCCTGAAGCCTGTGGGCATGCTTGCTGCATGTCCTTGCTCGAGCATGGGTCCTGCGAGCCTGCGGGCATGGCCTTGCGCTAGCACGGGTCCTATGAGCTTGCGGGCATGCTTGCGGCATGGCCGTGAGAACTGATGTTTACAGGCATGGCCTTGCAAGAGCACAAGTCCTTTGTGTGCACACGGCAAGCGGGCCTGCGACATGCTGCTTGTAGGTGTGGCTGACCTCTCTCCTCGCATTACACTGTGCTAGTACTGCGAGCGCGTGACAAGAGTGCATGTTGCTATGCGAGCGGCATGGCACTATGCTGCTGGGTTGTTAGCTTAGCCTGCGACCAGGTTTGGCTACTTCCAAGGTGAGAAGCCACACCAGGTGGGACCCACTTGGTCCCCACCACTCTCTCTCCTATTTTATCTCTCCTCCTTTCTCTCTCCTCTTTTCTTTTCTATCTTCTATCTGTCATCATCTTCTCTCTCTTCTTTCTCTTTTCTTTCACCTCAACTGTTGCCATTGTGTCTCTCTCCATAATTGGTCTCTCTCATCATCTGTTGTGCCGCACCATCATTGGAACTTCAGTGGGGCCCATACATACTCTCTCTCCTCTACAACACTGAACAAGTGTCCCAGACACAACTATGCTAACTGAGACTCTGTCATCTATCCAGAACCACTTAAAATGTGTTGCCAACAATGATAACAACCCAACAAACTTGCCAAGGTTCCAACAAACATGCTACCATGAATGTAACAAGGGTAGTTGAATGGCCAAATTCCCTTCCGTGGTTAGTCCACTTATGTACTTTGGATATCACGGCTCAACCCTGTAATTTCAGCATAGTTTCTCTTTACCCAAAAAAAAAAAAAAAAAATCTTCTTTTCTTTTATACTAAGTCGAATGATGGCATCGAATTCCAAATTCAATAAAAATGAGTTGTGAATATTCATAAGAAAATAACACTTTAAAGAGGTCATGCGTTCAACTCTTCTGAAGCTTACTTATCTATCAAGAAAAAAAAAATTCATAAGAGAGGAAGGATGGTGGTTTTGTGGTGACTAGTCATGGGATGAAAGTGGTAGTGAAGCAGAGGGGGTCAGACCATGTTGCAAAATTACATCATTAGACTTCCATCATTGTGCCACCATTATATTATGATGGCCAAAATAGTAAAGTTACAAATTTTGTTTGCAACAAATGAACCCATAGTTAGAATATGTTTATAATTATAAGGAAAAATTTCATCTACACCCCAAGAAATATTACTAACATCATCTTCCATCCATAGGTTTGAAAAATCATCAACTACCACCCATAATCTTTACACCGTTAATCAAATAGGCCCAACCAATTAACAGAGTCTCGTTAAATGCTGACGTCAGATGAAATGAAACTTTTGATGGACAATACTGCTTTTAGAGTAAAGGTAAAAGACAATTTTACCCTCTTTTCAATTCTTGTTTTCAATCTTCAATCTCAGATCTTCTGGTTTCAGTCGATTCTTGACATTATTCTACAAGAATCTCTTTGTAGTCGGTTCGTAATTTTTTTTTTTCGCAAGTTTCTTTCATCTGCAATCTTTCTTCAATTTTTAGTTTCAGACATTTTAGTTCAAATCTTGAAATTTCAGTTCAGTGTTTTTGTTTTTCTTGGGATTCTCTTGTTACTGTCTGGCAATTAGGTCGACTGGTAACTCGTTCCTCGCTGTTCATTGTCTCTGCAAGTAGCTCTGTTCATCATATCTTCGACATCATCGTTGATTCATTGCTTCCCGTCAATATTTCTTTGTGAGGTTCAAGATCTGGCTTTTGATTGTCCAATCGATCTCTTCTTGGTTAAAACCGTATTCAGACGATTTTTTTTTTTTTTTTTTCACGGTTTCATCCAATACCAAATCTTTCCTATGCAAATCCCGCTGGTAATATTTGTTTTTCCGTCAATGATTTTCTTTAGTTTTTTCTTTCATCATCATCATCAAGCAGACAATCATCCCTACTTACCAATTTCTTCAATCAAAGTGAAATCGATCCTGCGATTTGATCCTATGATTGTTCGTTCTTCCTTTGATGTTTTGATTCAGTTCTTCGGCCACAGATCTGGATCATGTTTCAGCGAAAGTGTTGGTATCTTCAATTTGTTTTCAGCATTTTAGATCCAGTTCCTCAACACCACGTGGGTGATCAAACTGATGACCCAGGGAGCAGCCTTACAGTTGGAGAAAGGAGACTTCATCATCGTTCTTATTTGTTTTCTTTCATTTTTTCTCATTTTGATGTGTAATGTGTGATGTACTGATAAATCAAGAATCCTGAAAAAAATATACCCAAATGGAGATTTGTTTGGAGATTAAAATTGGAAAACAAGAATAGACTTTTACCCCTAAAAGCCATAGTGATTGACATGGAAAAAAACCAGAGGACCCTCTATGGAAAAACTCTCGAAAGGATTTTTTTTTTTATGCATAAACTCTGTGATCCTGCTGATTACTTAAACTACAAAACACTTGCCATTAAAAAACTACAAAAATGAATGGCATGTGAAGCTAAAAAAATCTATATTTGACGATTCTTTAATATTCCCCATTTGTTCTCTGTTTTGTTTCTTCTTTCTTGGCTGTTTTTCTGTAAATTTCTACTCTGTTTCACCATTTTTTTCATTTTCTTTTTTTCCAAGTGCAGGAAAAATAATGGAATCCACTGAAATCGATATGACCATGAAACCCAATCATTTTTAGATCTGGATTGAGTTGCGAAGAACATAATAACAGTTTGCTTACTTGGATTGATTGGAGAAGAAAAAAGAAGAAGAAGAATAGAAGGATATGGAACTGGAGCTCTCACATGGAACCTCGTAGAATTCCCACCAACAGTTTTTAGTTTCCCCCTAAGAGTAGTCCAATCCCACTGTCAAGCATCTTGAGTTCTGAATCTCATAGAAAAGTGGGGAAAAAGTAAATGTAATTTTCATTAGAGGTTAAATTAGTAATTCTACTTAATTTTTAATTTTTTTAATTTATAATATAAAAGGTAAAAATGTATATCAACATTTTAAGTGGGTGTGATTGATGATTTTCCAAACCTGTGGATGGTAAATAATATTAACAATACTTTTTGAGGTATAAGTGAATTTTTTCCGAATTATAATAACCCAAAATGATAAAATGTATCGTGTATTGTCATGCACAAACATGATCATGTTTTCCATTTCACCGTCGGGTAAGGGAGAGGGGAGTGTGTAATAACAATTCTATTCTCTACTGGACTTAGTGCATGATGGGCCAACAGTGTATGTACACCCGTGTATAAGACCGGGCCTTAAACCAATTTTTTTTAAACCAGGCCTTAAACCAAAATAATGTAATTTATTACTTTTTATTTTTATTTTTTTATGTGAAGGATTTTTGTTATATAGTTCAAAATTCAAATAATGGGTTTGAGTTTTTCCGTTTTGGTACTTAAATTTGGTGGCCCAATAAGTCTGGCACATCCATATGAGCTAAGTTGAGGTTGAGCTCACGAAGGCCCATCAGCTCCAATTCAGCTTGACTGCTCAGACCAACAGCACAACTCACAAAATTATCAGACTTGAAATTTGCAGAATGGTCTTCCTTGCTATAACCAAGCTGATTCTTTTTTATGATGGCTATGAATTTTTGAATCGAAGGAAGAAGAAATAGATGGAATGATACTTGCATAATGATACAAAAAAGGTTTTTTCTAATTTGTCGATCAATTAATCAACTCCATGATCTAGAGTCATCCATCCTTCAAACCACACAAATCTCAATCCCATGTATACGAATTTTCATTGCCCCTCTTCCATTCGTGTGCCCTTGATTTATCTGGTTTTCGACTAGAGAACCCTTCCACTTATCAATTTGTCATACCAGACTAGCAATCTGGCAAGATTTTTGTTTTATGTTTTATGTTTTATGTTTTTCTTTGGCTTGCTCATTCCGGTATGATTTAAAAATGAAAATCCAGAGAATCCAGTATATTGAGATTCGGGGAAAACCAAAAATTTCTAGGCAATCCATTTGCTCAAGGTTTTCAAACTAAAAAAATGAAATATTTGTGGTGGGGGGTTTCGCAATTGATAAGTTTGAATCAAACCGGATTAATAAGATCGAAATTGAATTAGTCTGATAATATATTGATAAGAGTCTCATTAAATATTTTATTAAATATACATGTAGGAAACCAACACTGAAATTGAACCAAACCGATAATTTCCATTAATCTAATTTTTTTACTATATATACATATAGTAAATTGGACCGAACTGATAGCAGACTGATAAGAGTCTATTAAGCCAGTTTGATAGCAAACCGACACCAGATCGACCCGTTAACTAATGTGTACAGTGCAGCCCATCCCAACCCTAATATCTTATTGGACATGTTTCGGACTGCCCTAAGCACGAGGCCGACTTAGCTCTGACCAAAACTGACCCGAACTGACCCATTGACACCCTTAATCTCTAGAATGTGGAGGAGCCAAGGAGTTACAGGATTTTTTAGCTCATGTTAATTTCCATTATTATAATAATTTTTCTATTGAATCACAATGATTAGAAATAATAATTTTTCAATTTCTATTTTTCAATAGTAGAATCAACAGTCAAATCATCAATACAATATACTAGAGAACCAAGCTCTGAATCAGAACATTTTTTATGAACCACCAAGTATGCTAATGTCATGTGACTGCTAGCAAATTATTCCCCAAGAATATTTATATAATGGAGAAAATCTAATGACAAATTGAACCAATGATTGCAATCATTAACTTTAATCTATTAGTTGCAGCACTGGCTAGATTCTTAGAACCACAACAGATGAACATGGACTGAAAATGGAACATCTAGGGTTCAAAAAATACGTTCTACCCGAGAAGAACCCCTACTGTTCTAGGTTACACGTCTCTGTATGTTCCATCTAGGTTGGACCTTAAGGCCTAAATTCATAACACTATAAACTGAGGATTCATTTGGTATTCACTTTGGAATACATTTTAGTTTAAGAACACATTCTGAGATGATCTATTCTAGAACATAATCTTTAGCTTATTTTGCATTCTAAACCCATAATGAAAATGTCTCTCTTTTTAATTCATTCTTGTTTTATGAAATGTATTCTTTATTATGAAAATGTATTTCTAAGAATACATTTCTTAGAATGTCTACTGATTGCAGCCTAAAAGAGCAGAAGATACAACCAAGAAGAAAGTATGACGATGCTTTTCTTTTATATCAAAAAGCACTGTAGTCAAAAGTCTCAAATCTGAGAAGAAACAGTTTCTCGTGAAAGGGTGAGAAACATGATTGGATCAAAATCCCGAAACATGGAATGGAGATCTTTTCAGAACTAGTCAATGTTTGGCAAAAAGAACTTCACCTTGGGACCACCATTAGGAAGAGAATCCTTATGGATTCAGAGAATAAGGCGTGGGATTCTCAAAATGGAAGGCATTTCTCTTTTCAACATACGTGGAGCTTCAGCTCATGTTACCAAAATGTTCTTGACTGAATTAAGAATGTGAAATGAGTCAGAGGTAGTTTAGGTCTGACCTTCCCTCTTGGTTCCTTGGTTCCTTCCCCCCCACCCACAAGGCCAATGGAGAAGAAGACAAATTCACAACTGAGTCATCCACAGAGAAAAGTAGGTTGAAGGGTCTAAATTAAAACTTATCATTTTCTCACTCTTATTCTCTGATATTTTTCTTTTTTCGAGACCATGTGAATCTCATTAGAGAAACCATGTTCGGCATCCCCTATTGCTGTAATGTGGGTGTTTGGGATAATCTCATATAAAAAATATTGAAATTTAAAATGTCTTAGTTGATTTTACCATCTAATAACTTAAATTTTTTAATTGTATGCATAATCTCAAAGCCATCACGTCACACCAAAAAGAAAGACCACATATGTTATATGTACTTTCATATAAAAGAAAGACAACACATATAACTTAAGTTTTTGGATTACATATTTCAATAGTGGGAAATTTCCCTCATAGTCTTGTTATAGAAAACCTTCTTTGTATAATAGAATTGTCGAAAAAAAAAAAATAGTCAACCATTGAGTTTTAGAAATGTCTTAGACCTTACTTATATTGATATCTGCTTAGTCAAAAGAACCATCCACGTCCCAATCCTATCGAAATCGTCTCCTCCCAGGTGTTCGGGAAGAGACTCGGCTGCTACTAGCCAATGCCTGACACGTGGGCGTCGGCTGGATCCAAGCTGTCCAATGCATAAGCCGATACCCTTCGACGTTTGACCGAGTTAGATGGCTGGACGGCTCGGATCCAATCGATGACCATGTGTCGGGCATCGGCTGGTGGTTGCCGTGTCTCCTCCTGAACCCCTGGGAGGAGACAATTTGGATCCGTCCCAATCATGCTTTCACCTATTATTTTGGTGAAAAGAAAGGTCAAGATCGTCTGTAGCACTTTGGTCTAACAAATTTGATCCTGGCCATTGGAAGTGCATTGAAAAATGTAACCGATACACTCTCAATGGTTAGGATACACTCTATTATAACAGAATGCTACAGACAATTTTTTTTGCTAAAAAGAAGGAGATTTTAATTGTATAAATAATACATTTTAAAACTACTTAATTTACTTCATTAAAAATAGCAAAAAATAGTGAATTCTTGAAGCAGAGACATCGATAATGTCGGTATTTACTATTTAATTAGTAGAATTATGTTAGGTCTTATCTTGTATGAAAGGATTAGTGTAGGGCGATTAGCTTTAGGTTGGTTAATGAATTTTTATTATTAATACTTTTATAGTCCAATTGATAGAAGCCAATACCTGAAATAAGAAGCCAATACCTGAATTAAGAAGTCAAGAATTCAAATTTCCCTTAAGTCTATCTATTAAAAAAAAATTATATGGTGACACATGAATTCTTATTAAGGTTGATGGTACTAGTGTTGTCACAATAGATTTATTGGAGAAGATTAAATTAATTCCATAATCTTGAAGAGTTTGCCTCCTTAAGAGAATTTGTGCAGAACATCAACCGGCGACAACATATTCGGCGTTGGTGGTGGAGAATGCTATAGAATTTTATTTTTTGCTAAATCAAAAGATTAGGCATGAACCAAGAAAGTGGCAAATACGACTTGTACTTTTCCGATCAATCAAACTGGCAATCGGAAAAATCGACATCCGAAAAACTAAGTAGATCAAAGCTATTACCCATAGGGTACCATACTCCTATGCTGGGAGTGCCTTTGAGATATTTGAAAATCCTTTTCACAGACCTATAATGGGATTGTATATAATTTGTTTGAAATCTAGCAGATGCACATACGCTAAACATGATATCAGCCGTTAGATAGGAGAGGCTTTCTATCCTTCTTCTATATCTAGTGGGATGATCCTCTCCTTATCTTTAGTTAAGTTCAATGTAGTGCTCATAGGGGTACTAGAAAATTTTTCTACTAGTGATGTCAAACTTTTTCAAAAGTTTCTTGACATACTTATTTTGATGAGAATCTCATTTTCGGTTCCTCGTCAGATCACACAAAATTCTAGATCCCCTCTAATCTTAAATATCAAATTACCTTTGTATATTGAGATTTCCATGATATCCAATGATGTCCTATAAAAGGGTATCAGTGTCGAGTTAGTGTCATATAGAATGACCCTCATTTAAAAGCTATAAATAGTATGAGCATAATTTTTAACCCAACCCACCAACCCAATATTAAGTTCTCTTGGAGCATATTTCCAGCCTAATCCATTATCACACGCATTGTAAGAGGAAAACAGGAAAAGGGTATCAGTCAAATTCCATAAAGCATCCACTAAAACTAGTTAATAGACTTAAATCCCATAAAGCCTTATCCCTATCCTTCTCTCCTTTCTCAATTTTACCCACAGTGCTTTCACAGTAGTCAACAATTGTAGTGAATAAGGGTTGGAGCAAATGCACCATTCAAATTACATTCTAATTCAGAAGTGTAATCAGCCAACAGCTTTGCATCTTTTTTAGCACTACTTAACTAGATCGAAAACCCAATATGGATGTGAAAGATTTTGGAAAGTCTCGGGTCATGGGTTCTCAATTTATACAGTTAAACTGTCCAAAGAAAGATTAGCATGGTTTATATTATTTGACAGAAAATTTCTATCTCTATCTCTCTTTTCCTTGAAATCTAGGTTTCATTTTTTTTTTCCATCCAAGTGATCGATTACTGGTCTTTCCTATATCCCATTTTTCCACTACATTAAAAGATTCCAATATACCTAGTTAGCGTATGGATCTCTCTCTCACTTATTGGACTAAATTTCTTTTTACCTATATCACTTTATCATGGTTGGATTGAATTCAGAGGGTTGTCAAACTTCATCCACAATAGTGAGGGATTATTATGACTTTCGATTCTCATATGCCAATAAAGAAAAACTATAAACATTTAGACTGCATTCTAGGTTAAGAACACAATCTGAGATGACAAAAAGTATCGTTTGGTATGCATTCTCTTAATTTCTTGGATCTTGAAATGTCTTCTCTAATGCAACCATTTTGGAACACACTCTTTTGCTCATTTTGTATTTTGAGTTCAAAATGAAAATATCTCGTTCTTTAACCCATTCTTATTCCATATTAAGAATGCATTTTCTAAAAATACATTTCTAAGAATACATTTCAAGATTACAAACCAACGTAACCGTGATGTAACCATATTCATGCTTCCCTATCTAACATACCCTTTTCACATGTTAAGTTTGAAGAATTTCTCTGTTTGTGAACAACCCTGTTCCTTGGGAGGCTAACCCAGAGTTTAGCACTAACCAATGTCAAGTTAACGATTTAATAATTCCCTTAACCGCATAAGCTTGACCAATAAAGATGGCTGCCCACCTTCTAGAAAGGCAAAACCATTTTTTCAAAGAGGAAGAAAAAGAGAGAATTAATGGCTCCTAGACTTTTCTTCCCTTCACTTTCCTCTCAATTATTCCACATGAGAAGGAAGAGGGGGACAAAAGCTAGTGTCTATGTAACTGGGAGAATGACTCTCTCAAGATGATTTGCTAACAACTTAGTATAAATTTCTTCAAAGTAGGATGAATCTCTATCAAAATTCAGAACTCATGCGGTAGGTTCCTATGGAGGCATCTCCCACTTGTCTCTCTCAATGGACTAGTAATAGAGAGTTAGGTAAGTTAAGACAATGAAATAAAGAAGGATTTTAATTAATAATGAAAGTTAAGAGGTTAACAGCCTGTGAGGGGGACCCTTGACCACTTAACTCAACTGATATGACATTAGAAATATCATCGAAGACGTGATAAATTTATCTGTAGATTTATAAATTTATTTAAACAAAGTACGAAAAAAATATGATAAATTAATTGGTGTATTTTTTTTTTATTTTGGTAAACATTAATGGGTTTTATTTGCTATAACAAAGAGGTGAACTTAAAAAATTGTATATTTTCTTTGATTTTTTTTTGTTTTATTTTCAAAAGCTATTTAAAGTTAACAGTAAAAAAGGATTTTCATAAATAATTTGAAGGTAATTTATTATTATATCATTTCTAGATTGTCACTGTCATGCGTCTCTTTTAAGTATACATGTAAAATGGTAAGATTTTTCCATTAATATTTATATGTTAAAAAAATTTTAATATTTAATTCCAAGAGGTAAAATATATTGAACTCTAAGGAGGAGGAAAAAAGAAGTTTACCTTTCCTTTATTTTTTGGAAATAAATATTTGAAATTTTTTTAACATGTAAAATGTTACATGTAAAATTTTTTTATAATATTTTACTACAAAATAAAACCTAATAAAAAAAAAAGTAATGTTATATTACTGGGAGAATGACTCTCACTCGAGGATTTCCTAACATCGTAGGATACAATTTCTTCCAAATAAGATGGACCTGTCTCAAATTCAGAACTCATGGTGGGGTCCTATGTGGGCATCTGTCCCACTTGTCTCAATGGGCTAGTAATAGAGAATTAAGCCAAGCCAATGAAATAAAGAAAATTTTTAATTAATAACGGAAGTTAATAAGTTAACTGCCAGGGAGGGAAACCCTTGATCATTTCTACCATATAACACTAGAAAGATCATCTAACCAATATTTTCTTTTAATTTTGTTTTTCTCACTAAGTATTTTATCCATAGATTTATAAATTTATTTGAACAAAGTACTCAGAAAAGATGATAAATTAATGGGTGTTATTTTATTTTTATTTTTTGGTATAATATTTATGGGTGTTACCTGGTGCAACCAAAGAGGTGAATTTAAAAACTATAGCATTCTTCTAATTTTAGCATCCTTGTAATTTTCCCTTGTCAGGTAAAAGTAAATTTTCAAAAAAAATTTGAAAGTAGCTAATTGTTAAATCTTTTTTTTGGAGTGTTTTTCAAATACACATGTGAAATGATAAGATTTTACTCTTCTATTTGTTTTGATGTAAAAATTTACCATAAATTTTAAGTGTAACATTTTATATGTATTTTTTTTTCAATGTTTGTTTACAAGAGGTAAAATATAGTGATCTCTAAAGCTGCATTTGGTAATTCTTTCAGAGAAAGTTATTTTGTTTTTCCATTCTGGCAGAACAAAAAATCTATTTAGAACTGCTAAAAACCGTTTGGCAAATCTAGTTTGTTTTTCTGTTCTCAAAGAACAAATCGGATGAAAAGAATATCTAAGGATGAAAATTTTAGAACATAGTTTACCATTTTCTTACGTTTTAGAACAGCTTTTAAAAGAACAAAAACCAAAACCGTTCTCGATAAAACACCCTAACCTTGATTTTTTTCCCCTTCATTAGCTCTACTTCTTCACTCTATCTGCGCAGCTATATCCTCTTCTTCTTCACTCTATCAGCACCCAAACCATCGAACTCCCACTTTGACCGACTACACCTGTGTGCGGCTGAAGCTTGAGAATGGTTTTCTACAAGTAGCTCCCTTGTCATTCCTTCCTCATGAACGAAGCTCAATTGCGATCCTTCTACTTCGACTAAATCAAGTACGTCTCTCTCTAAATTCTGACTGGTTCTGATCTCCTTCGTAAACCCTAGGAAAGTAAACCGTCGGTACGGTCAGTGTCTGATCACCTTCGTTCGAATCTTCCTGGAGGTTTAATCGTTGCCAACCAGACCCGTGGTTTGTGTATGTAAGATCCGCATGCCACGAATCCAGTCTAACCTTATGTTCTCACGTCATGACATGTCTTCCCATCATAACCGAACAACTGTATGAAGAAACCACAAAACCAGGTAAGCAACCAGTCAAATTAGTTTGTGTGATTGACGGATTTTGAGACCGGTGAGTCAACCGGTCAATCCCAAAGTTTGTGTGGTCGATGGATTTTGAGACTGGTGAGTCGACCGGTCAATCCTAGATCCCACTCTGTGTTTAGGAAACTTTTCTAATTTGGAGTGTAAGACCCGTGTCAATTTAACCCGGTCTTACCATCTTAAACCAGGTTTACCCATCATGGTCGAGTCAAATGGACCAAGGGCATGAAGGAGATCGAGATCCCAGGTACGAAATCGACCCAAAAACACTTAATTCTAGGGGAGGGTCGCACACCCAAAGGTGAAGCGGGGTCGGACCTCCCAAAACGAAAAGTCGGACCCTCAATTTTGAAGGGAGGGTCGGACAGCTTAAGACCCTAGGGTCGACGGGATCATCGACCCTCCCATCGACCCTCGGTTTCTGACGAAAACTAAAATTAGGAAATTTCCTAATTTTCGGTTGGGATTCTTTCCAAATCTCAATGGGATTATTATAGGACATTCCTAGCCTATTTAAAGGACGTTCCTAAGCCACTTTCACTCCTTTCACAACCCTAACTGAATTGAGAGAAAGAGAGAAGAAGGAAAAGAGGAAGAAAGGAGGCTAGGAAGAAGGGTTAACAAAAGGGGAAGAAATTGCAGAGAAAAGTAATCTTCTCAGGTATGGATACTAATTCCATGAGTTTCTACAGATCTTAGGTTAGATATGGTTGAGTGTAGGATTTCGGAGAAACCCAAACCATCCATCCATGGTTAGGTTTTCATGGAAAACCATAGGAGGATGCACGAAAACTATTTAGATGGTGTATACATGGTTCTAGACCATAGAATGACTGTTGAATGAATGTAGGAAGCAAGCCATAGGACCCCAAACACGAAGAATGGATTAAAAGTGGGAATTGGACCAGAGTGCACCAAGGGTCGCACCGAGGGTCAATAGACCATCCGACCCTAGGTGTTTCGACCATCGACCCTCGGCATTCGAGAAGTTCGGGAATGGAGGGAGGGTCGATAGACCCAGACCACGACCCTAGCATCGACCCTCGGTTGACGAGAATGGTTTTTAAATTCCGAATTAATTCTAATTAAATTCTATCGATTTTGTTAGGTTTGCTAGCAATATAATAACATTATAAAGGTGATTCTAAAGCTTGGAAAAATATCTTTTAGCAAGCCAAGATGAGGAACCTTAACCCCAAACTAAATTGGTTAATAATAAACTGTTTTCTATTTCTTGAGTCCTATGCCATGTTTGATTCTATGCGAATATGTTTGTAATGTGCATACAGCATGCCATCCAATATTTTTATTACTTGTTCATGCATATTTACTTTATTGTTTATAACATGATGATGATGATGATGATGATGATGATAGGAATAGGCATGTGCTTGTATGTGTGTAGTTGATGTGCTTGATGCGAGCGAGTATCAGGGGAGGTGTGATGAGAACGTCAATAAACGTTAACCTTTGGCGGGTCTCTGCACTTTAGCTCTATCTCTATAAGTCTTGTGCATTGGCATCGTCGTATCGCCATTACCTTAGCAGAACTATTATGTCGTAGAGTATCGGGGAGGTGGTCTCGGTCCTTGTAGTCTCGACTCTACCGGGGGGTCTTAGCTCTATCTCTATGGATGTTCGAGGGGATCTTTGGGGTGAGGCCTTGGATACATTGTTTGGCATTAGGATTGGTTAGTAGCGAGCCCGGTTTGCAAGCCCTCGCTAACGAGGGGGCTTACGTGTTGGTATAGCATTATATAGCAATAACCGTTAACCTTTGTTGTATAATGTTATGGTAGGGTGGATGGGGACGACGATAATCGTTAACCTTCGGGCGGGCTTCCACACCCTGTGTATAGAGGCGGTATCAATAACCGTTAACCTTTGATCACCCAACCTTTCTATTGCACATTGCAAACTATAAACCAAGACCAAAGATATGAATTGACTTTTTGCATGCATATGTATTGTTGCATTGTTTTGGCTACTCACTGAGCCGTGTTGTGTGCTCACCCGTTGACGTCGAATATTTTTTTTAGTTGATGATGCAGGTTATACAGTCGAAGATTACATGAATGCATCGGCATACGAAACTGTAGCAGCTATGGAAGTTGGAGCCGAAGACGATACACACGACTCCTCTTGCGAGTGCAACTCGTGTGTATTCGATTAGATATTTTTTGTAGGTTTCTTCATTGGATTTATAAGACATGTATTTGGTATTTAAATATTTATGTCTTAGTTAAACATAGAATAATTTGATATTATTTATGGGTATCATTCTAGTTCTCAGTTCATATTATTTATAAATTTTCCACTATTGTGTATTACTCTGATTATGATTGTGGATGCGTGTAAAGTTTGGATAACGTGGGGATAGCCTATTAGAGATCCTGGTTGAACCGTTGGTTATTTGGCGGTTCATCACACCATTCCGAGCAGTGTGGAATTGGGGTGTGACAACTTGGTATCGAGGCGTCTCGGGCCTTGCCCGCCGAACCGACACACATTCGGGACCATTGTGAGCGAGATAGGATAAATTAAAAGCTTTAATACAAACACACTTGTAAGCACAAGTGATGATTGAAACCGAATTAAAAAGGAGAATAATGCATCTATTAAAGGGAAAACCAGTTACATACAATGAGTAAGAGAAACAAAAGCGTATATACATCGCTAAAGCGAGTACGGTCCACAACCCGGACCGGTTACTCGTAGGACAAGAAAAGTAAAGTACAATCAAGAAGTTGGAGGCGAAGGAGGAGGCGGTGCCTCACGATCTCTGTCGTAGTCCTCGGCATAGACTCTAGTCAACCGGGCTATCGAGTGCGGGTCGTCGTAGACTAATTTGTGAGATCGGCTACTCTCTGTCGGTCGCCACGTTGGATCTCCCCGAGCTCACCTATCCGCGCGTCGGATGTGTGCTGAGCAGCCAACAGCTCATCCACTCTCATGCGGCGAGCATCTAGCAAATCCTCCATCCTCGGGTCCGATCTGCGCTGAGTCTCTACGATCTCGCGCAACATCTCCATCATATCGGAAGATGGGCGTGAAGGACCAGCATCATGAGAAGGACTGGTCTCGGGTACCGAAGCCGCCGCGCGCGAAGTACCGGCCCGATCCGCATGCGTAGGTGATGGCGGTGGTATCGCATCGACATCCATATATAGCGATCATCGTCGACCGGATCCCCACGAGCCCTAGCGGCGGCCTCGGCATCAGCCATCTCAACCCGGTGTGTGGGCGCACCATCGCGTTCCTCTCCTCATCACTAACCTCCGCATCTCGTAGCCCCATCTTGCAGATAGCCTCCCAATCTAGGCGACGAGAAGGTCTTCTCACGGATCTTCTCATCAACCGGATCCACCCCCAAGCGGGTCGGTCGGTACTTGTAATCATGCGTCCATAGGGTAGATTACCCTATGACCGGACAATGTGGCATCGATCATTGTCCGCATGATGATGTAAGGAAGGCGGGACCCGGTGTCGAGTGCATATCTTGTAAATCAAGAGCTGGGTCAGTTGAGACACCCTCTCATAGTGCCCACTCTGCGGAATCGGATTATCTTTGGATAATCTTGCGGAAGACTCGTGGAGATGGAGCGCAAGTCGCAAGCTCTCATCTGCCATCTATCGGGGCCGGAACAGCGATTGTCGATCTCGGCTCTCATCTCCATCTCAACAAATCGTGGCTCTCTCGGCGCACAAGTACACCATAGGGCCATCATAGGCAATGCCCAACAAATCAGCCAGCTGCCGATAATCAAAGGAGATGTGCACCCCTTTGGCGTAGCTAGTGATGCGCAACTCCGACCACGCTCGACATCATTGTAATCCCCACCACGGAGATTACAATAGAATTGGCGCACCAAGTGCGGACACGTGCACGCGTCGTATGTGATGACGGGGAGCCACCCCATGTCACGAATGCTCCCTCTACATTGAACAAGGCTAGCTCAGCCAAGTTCACCATGCGACCCCCTTCCACTTTCTTACGGGCATAGTCGGCATCCGTGCCTCGGCTTCATTCGAGCGGAGCGAAGTGGATCACGCAATCTTGGCACTTTGGTACGGGCCATAGTATCTGCAAAATAAGAAAGAGAAAGGAAACAAGGAGTTAGTAGGATAAAAATCCAAAATTTGAGTAAATAACGACGTAAGTTGACCATAAAGCCCCATTTCTTACCATACAAGTGGGCATAAGGACTTACGAAGGTTTAAACATATCCTACAATCTACATGCAGTAGAAAATTTTAACGGATAAGGTCCAATTTGAAGAAATTCAAGAAAAATCAAAATTTCGATAAATTAGGGAAAAAGAGAAAAATTTAAGTTTCTCGATAACCAACCGATGAAACTGAAATTTTTTTGAGGGCTTTCGTTCCTCAAGACCCCAATAACAAAAGCCCCCAATAAAAATCGAATTTTTACGGTTGGAAAAAGTTTAATTTGGAAAAGACGAGCTAAATGAGTAAAAACCTAGAAATAAAAACCTAAAAACAGGGAAGTTGGGAAATTATACTGTAGAAGTGATGTGGACGTCGAACTTCGGAGTAAGAACGATCCACAATAGTGAAGTAACACTGTAGCAACTCGGAGAGTAGAGGCGAGTCGAAACGGAGGAAGAATAGTGAGAATTGACCCGAATCGGATCTTAAAAATCTGATTTTTGGTCGAGGGTCGGACAAATCGCCGACACCATCGACCCTCGGATCGACCATCCAATCGACCCTCGGCCTCGGGAAGAACGGGACATTCCCGGGTCGGATACCGAGGTCGGACACACCATCGACCCTCACCATCGACCCTACATAGAAAA
>JAMYWD010001638.1:0-17150 GCA_028583415.1 Protea cynaroides
AGGATTTTCTACCCCTAATTGCTCTTTCCTTTCTATTTTTTAGTGTTTTCTACCATAATTACTATTTTCTTTCCATTTTAGGGTTTTCTCTCCCCTAATTGCACTTTTCTTTCCATTTTTTCTGTTTTCTACCCAATTTGCTATTTTCATTCCATTTTAAGGTTTTTCTACCCTAAATGCTCTTTTCTTTCCATTTTTAGTGTTTTCTACCCTAATGGCTCTTTTCTATCAATTTTTTGTGTTTTTCTACCCCTAATTGCTCTTTTCTTTCCATTTTAGGGGTTTCTACCGTAATTGCAATTTTTCTTTCCATTTTTAGGGTTTTCTACCATAATTGCTCTTTTCTATCCATTTTTTGTGTTTTTCTACCCTAATTGCTCTATTCTTTCCATTTTAGGGTTTTCTACCCTAATTGCTCTTTTCTTTCTATTTTTTATTGTTTTCTACCCTAATTGCTCTTTTCTATCCATTTTTATTGTTTTCTACCCCTATTTGCTCTTTTCTTTCCATTTTTAGTGTTTTGAACCCCTAATTGCTCTTTTCTTTTTCATTTTTAGTGTTTTCTACCCCTAATTGCTATTTTCTTTTTCCATTTTAGGGTTTTATAACCCTAATTGCTCTTTTCTTTCCATTTTTAGTGTTTTCTACCCCTAATTGCTTTTTTCTTTCCATTTTAGGTTTTCGACCCTAATTGCACTTTTTTCCATTTTCTGTTTTCTACCCCTAATTGCTATTTTTATTCCATTTTAAGGTTTTCTACCCTAAATGCTCTTTTCTTTCCATTTTTAGTGTTTTCTACCCTAATGGCTCTTTTCCATCCATTTTTTGTGTTTTCTACCCTAATTGCTCTTTTCTTTCCATTTTAGGGGTTTTCTACCGTAATTGCAATTTTCTTTCCATTTTTAGTGTTTTCTACCCTAATTGCTTTTTCTATCCATTTTTTGTGTTTTCTACCCCTAATTGCTCTTTTTCTTTCCATTTTAGGGTTTTCTACCCTAATTGCTCTTTTCTTTCCATTTTTAGTGTTTTCTACCATAATTGCTATTTTTCTTTCCATTTTAGATTTTCTACCCTTATTGCTCTTTTCTTTCCATTTTATTGTTTTCTACCCCAATTGCTCTTTTCTTTCCATTTTTCGTGTTTTCTACCCTAATTGCTCTTTTCATTCCATTTTTAGTGTTTTATACCCTAATTGCTCCTTTCTTTCCATTTTTAGTGTTTTCTACCCTAATTGCTCTTTTCCTTCCGTTTTTTGGTTTTCTACCCTAATTGCTCTTTTCTTTCCATTTTTAGAGTTTTCTACCCTAATTGCTCTTTTCCTTCCATTTTAAGCTTTTCTACCCTAATTGCTCTTTTCTTTCCATTTTTAGTGTTTTCTGCCCTAATTGCTATTTTATTTCAATTTTTTTTGTTTTCTACCCTAATTGCTATTTTTCTTTCCATTTTAGGGTTTTCGTCCCTAATTGCACTTTTTTTCCATTTTTTGGTTTTCTACTTTAATTGCTCTTTTCTATCCATTTTAATTGTTTTTTTACCCTATTTGATCTTTTCTTTCCATTTTTATTGTTTTCTACCCTAATTGCTCTTTTCTTTCCATTTTTCATTGTTTTCTACCGTAATTGCTATTTTCTTTCCATTTTAGGTTTTTTCTACCCTAATTGCTCTTTTCATTCCATTTTTTGTGTTTTATACCCTAATTGCTCTTTTCTTTCCATTTTAGGGTTTTCTAACCTAATTGCTCTTTTCTTTCCATTTTTAGTGTTTTCTACCCTAATTGCTTTTTTCTTTCCATTTTAGGGTTTTGACCCTAGTTGCACTTTTTTTCCATTTTTCTGTTTTCTACCCTATTTGCTATTTTCATTCCATTTTAGTGTTTTCTACCGTAATTGCTATTTTTCTTTCCATTTTTCGTGTTTTCTACCCCTAATTGCTCTTTTCATTCCATTTTTAGGTTTTTCTACCCTATTTGTTCTTTTCTTTCCATTTTTATTGTTTTCTACCCCTAATTGCTCTTTTCTATCCATTTTTATTGTTTTCAACCCCTATTTGCCCTTTTCTTTCCATTTTTATTGTTTTGTACCCTAATTGCTCTTTTCATTTCATTTTTAGTGTTTTCTACCCTAATTGCTATTTTCTTTTCCATTTTAGGGTTTTCTACCCTAATTGCTCTTTTCTTTCCATTTTTAGTGTTTTCTACCCTAATTGCTTTTTTTCTTTCCATTTTTAGGTTTTTCGACCCTAATTGCACTTTTTTCCATTTTTTCTGTTTTCTACCCTATTTGCTATTTTCATTCCATTTTAAGGTTTTCTACCCTAAATGCTCTTTTCTTTCCATTTTTAGTGTTTTCTACCCCTAATGGCTCTTTTCCATCCATTTTTTATGTTTTCTACCCTAATTGCTCTTTTCTTTCCATTTTAGGGTTTCTACCCTAATTGCTCTTTTTCCTTCCGTTTTTTGGTTTTCTACCCTAATTGCTCTTTTCTTTCCATTTTTAGTGTTTTCTGCCCTAATTGCTCTTTTCTTTCAATTTTTTGTGTTTTCTACCCTAATTGCTATTTTCTTTCCATTTTTAGGTTTTTCTACCCCTAATTGCTCTTTTCTTTCCATTTTTATTGTTTTCTACCCCTAATTGCTCTTTTCTATCCATTTTTATTGTTTTCTACCCTATTTGCTCTTTTCTTTCCATTTTTATTGTTTTCTACCCTCATCTGCTCTTTCTTTTTCCATTTTAGGGTTTTCTACCCTTATTGCTCTTTTCTTTCCATTTTTTGTGTTTTCGCCCCTAATTGCTCTTTTCTTTCCATTTTAGTGTTTTTCTACCCTAATTACTATTTTCTTTCCATTTTAGGGTTTTCTACCCTAATTGCTCTTTTCTTTCCATTTTTAGTGTTTTCTGCCGTAATTGCTCTTTTCTTTCCATTTATAGTGTTTTCTACCCTAATTGCTCTTTTCCTTCCATTTTAAGGTTTTTCTACCCTAATTGCTCTTTTCTTTCTCTTTTTTTTAATGTTTTTCCGCCCTATTTGCTCTTTTCTTTCCATTTTTAGTGTTTTCTACCCTAATTGCTTTTTTCTTTCCATTTTAGGGTTTTCTATCCTAATTGCTCTTTTCTTTCCATTTTTCGTATTTTCTATCCTAATTGCTCTTTTCCTTACATTTTTAGTGTTTTCTACCCTAATTGATATTTTCTTTCCATTTTAGGGTTTTCTACCCAAATTGCAATTTTCTTTCCATTTTTCTGTTTTCTACCCAATTTGCTATTTTCATTCCATTATAAGGTTTTCTACCCTAAATGCTCTTTTCTTTCAATTTTTAGTATTTTCTACCCTAATGGCTCTTTTCTATCCATTTTTTGTGTTTTCTACCCTAATTGCTCTTTTCTTTCCATTTTAGGGGTTTCTACCATAATTGCAATTTTCTATCCATTTTTATTGTTTTTCTACCCCTATTTGCTCTTTTCTTTCCATTTTTAGTGTTTTGTACCCTAATTGCTCTTTTCTTTTCATTTTTAGTGTTTTCTACCCTAATTGCTATTTTTCTTTTCCATTTTAGGGTTTTCTAACCTAATTGCTCTTTTCTTTCCATTTTTAGTGTTTTCTACCCTAATTGCTTTTTTCTTTCCATTTTAGGGTTTTCGTCCCAAATTGCACTTTTTTTCCATTTTTCTGTTTTCTACCCTATTTGCTATTTTCATTCCATTTTAAGGTTTTCTACCCTAAATGCTCTTTTCTTTCCATTTTCAGTGTTTTCTACCCTAATGGTTCTTTTCCATCCATTTTTTGTGTTTTCTACCCAAATTGCTCTTTTCTTTCCATTTTAGGGGTTTCTACCGTAATTGCAATTTTCCTTCCATTTTTAGTGTTTTCTACCCTAATTGCTCTTTTCTATCCATTTTTTGTGTTTTCTACCCTAATTGCTCTATTCTTTCCATTTTAGGGTTTTCTACCCTAATTGCTCTTTTCTTTCCATTTTTAGTGTTTTCTACCAAAATTGCTTTTTTCTTTCCATTTTAGGATTTTCTACCCTTATTGCTCTTTTCTTTCCATTTTATTGTTTTCTACCCCAATTGCTCTTTTCTTTCCATTTTTCGTGTTTTCTACCCTAATTGCTCTTTTCAATCCATTTTTATTTTTTTATACCCTAATTGCTCCTTTCTTTCCATTTTTAGTGTTTTCTACCCTAATTGCTCTTTTTCCTTCCGTTTTTTGGTTTTCTACCCTAATTGCTCTTTTCTTTCAATTTTTAGTGTTTTCTGCTTTAATTGCTCTTTTCTTTCCATTTTTCGTGTTTTCTACCCTAATTGCTCTTTTCAATCCATTTTTATTTTTTTATACCCTAATTGCTCCTTTCTTTCCATTTTTAGTGTTTTCTACCTTAATTGCTCTTTTCCTTCCGTTTTTTGGTTTTCTACCCTAATTGCTCTTTTCTTTTAATTTTTAGTGTTTTCTGCCTTAATTGCTCTTTTCTTTCAATTTTTTGTGTTTTCTACCCTAATTGCTATTTTCTTTCCATTTTAGGGTTTTCTACCCTAATTGCAATTTTCTTTCCATTTTTATTGTTTTCTACCCTAATTGTTCTTTTCTATCCATTTTTATTGTTTTCTACCCTATTTGCTCTTTTCTTTCCATTTTTATTGTATTCTACCCTCACTGCTCTTTTCTTTCCATTTTAGGGTTTTCTCCCCGTATTGCTTTTTTCTTTCCATTTTTTGTGTTTTCTACCCTAATTGCTCTTTTATTTCCATTTTAGTGTTTTCTACCCTAATTACTATTTTCTTTCCATTTTAGGGTTTTCTACCCTAATTGCTCTTTTCTTTCCATTTTTAGTGTTTTTCTGCCGTAATTGCTCTTTTCTTTCCATTTATAGTGTTTTCTACCCCTAATTGCTCTTTTCCTTCCATTTTAAGGTTTTCTACCCTAATTGCTCTTTTCTTTCCATTTTTAATGTTTTCGCCCCTATTTGCTCTTTTCTTTCCATTTTTAGTGTTTTCTACCCCTAATTGCTTTTTCTTTCCATTTTAGGGTTTTCTACCCTAATTGCTCTTTTCTTTCCATTTTTCGTGTTTTCTATCCTAATTGCTCTTTTCCTTACATTTTTAGTGTTTTCTACCCTAATTGCTATTTTCTTTCCATTTTAGGGTTTTCTACCCTAATTACTCTTTTATTTCCATTTTTAGTGTTTTCTACCTAATTGCTATTTTCTATCCATTTTTTGTGTTTTCTACCCTAATTGTTCTTTTCTTTTCATTTTAGGGGTTTCTACCCTAATTGCTCTTTTCATTCAATTTTTAGTGTTTTTTACCCTAATTGCTATTTTCTTTCCATTTTAGGGTTTTCTACCCTAAATGCTCTTTTTTCTTTCCATTTTTCTGTTTTCTACCTTAATTTCTCTTTTCATTCCATTTTAAGGTTTTCTACCCTAAATGCTCTTTTCTTTCCATTTTTAGTATATTCTACCCTAATGGCTCTTTTCTATCCATTTTTTGTGTTGTCTACCCTAATTGCTCTTTTCTTTCCATTTTATGGGTTTCTACCGTAATTGCAATTTTCTTTCCATTTTTAGGGTTTTCTACCATAATTGCTCTTTTCTATCCATTTTTTGTGTTTTCTACCCTAATTGCTCTATTCTTTCCATTTTAGGGTTTTCTACCCTAATTGCTCTTTTCTTTCTATTTTTATTGTTTTCTACCCTAATTGCTCTTTTCTATCCATTTTTATTGTTTTCTACCCTATTTGCTCTTTTCTTTCCATTTTTAGTGTTTTGAACCCTAATTGCTCTTTTCTTTTCATTTTTAGTGTTTTCTACCCTAATTGCTATTTTCTTTTCCATTTTAGGGTTTTATAACCTAATTGCTCTTTTCTTTCCATTTTTCTGTTTTCTACCCTAATTGCTCTTTTCTATCCATTTTTATTGTTTTCTACCCTATTTGCTCTTTTCTTTCCATTTTTATTGTATTCTACCCTCACTGCTCTTTTCTTTCCATTTTAGGGTTTTCTCCCCGTATTGCTCTTTTCTTTCCATTTTTTGTGTTTTCTACCCTAATTGCTCTTTTATTTCCATTTTAGTGTTTTCTACCCTAATTACTATTTTCTTTCCATTTTAGGGTTTTCTACCCTAATTGCTCTTTTCTTTCCATTTTTAGTGTTTTCTGCCGTAATAGCTCTTTTCTTTCCATTTATAGTGTTTTCTACCCTAATTGCTCTTTTCCTTCCATTTTAAGGTTTTCTACCCTAATTGCTCTTTTCTTTCCATTTTTAATGTTTTCTGCCCTATTTGCTCTTTTCTTTCCATTTTTAGTGTTTTCTACCCTAATTGCTTTTTTCTTTCCATTTTAGGGTTTTCTACCCTAATTGCTCTTTTCTTTTCATTTTTCGTGTTTTCTATCCTAATTGCTCTTTTCCTTACATTTTTAGTGTTTTCTACCCTAATTGCTATTTTCTTTCCATTTTAGGGTTTTCTACCCTAATTACTCTTTTATTTCCATTTTTAGTGTTTTCTACCTAATTGCTATTTTCTATCCATTTTTTGTGTTTTCTACCCCTAATTGTTCTTTTCTTTTCATTTTTAGGGGTTTCTACCCTAATTGCTCTTTTCATTCAATTTTTAGTGTTTTTTACCCTAATTGCTATTTTCTTTCCATTTTAGGGTTTTCTACCCTAAATGCTCTTTTTTCTTTCCATTTTTCTGTTTTCTACCTTAATTTCTCTTTTCATTCCATTTTAAGGTTTTCTACCCTAAATGCTCTTTTCTTTCCATTTTTAGTATATTCTACCCTAATGGCTCTTTTCTATCCATTTTTTGTGTTGTCTACCCTAATTGCTCTTTTCTTTCCATTTTATGGGTTTCTACCGTAATTGCAATTTTCTTTCCATTTTTAGTGTTTTCTACCCTAATTATTCTTTTCTATCCATTTTTTGTGTGTTCTACCCTAATTGCTCTTTTCTTTCCATTTTCGGGTTTTCTACCCTAATTGCTCTTTTCTTTCCATTTTTAGTGTTTTCTACCCTAATTGCTTTTTTCTTACCATTTTGGGGTTATCTACCCTAATTTCTCTTTTCTTTCCATTTTTAGTGTTTTCTACCTTAATTGCTTTTTTCTTTCCATTTTACGGTTTTCTTCCTAATTGCTCTTTTCTTTCCATTTTTAGTGTTTTCAACCCTAATAACTATTTTCTTTCCATTTTAGGATTTTCTACGCTAATTGCTTTTTTCTATCCATTTTTTGTGTTTTCAAACCCTAATTGCTCTTTTCTTTCCATTTTTAGTGTTTTCTACCCTAATTGCTATTTTCTTTCCATTTTAGGGTTTTCTACCCTAATTGCTCTTTTCTTTTAATTTTTTGTGTTTTCTACCCTAATTGCTCTTTTCTTCCCATTTTTAGTGTATTCTACCCTAATTGCTATTTTCTTTCCATTTTAGAGTTTTCAGCCCTAATTGCTCTTTTTTTCCATTTTTAATGTTTCCTACCCTAATTGCTCTTTTCTTTCCATTTTAGGATTTTCTACCCTAATTGCTCTTTTCTTTCCATTTTTAGTGTTTTCTACCATAATTACTATTTTCTTTCCATTTTAGGGTTTTCTACCCTAATCGCTCTTTTTTCTCCATTTTTCGTGTTTTCTACCCTAATTGCTTTTTTCTTTCCATTTTTAGTGTTTCCTACCCTAATTGCTTTTTTTTTTCCCTTTTAGGGTTTTCTACCCTAATTTCTATTTTCTTTCCATTTTAAGGTTTTCTACCCTAATTACTATTTTCTTTCCATTTTTAGTGTTTTCTACCCTATTTGCTACTTTATTTCCATTATAGGGTTTTCTACCTTAATTGCTCTTTTCTTTCCATTTTTACTGTTTTCTACCCTAATTGCTATTTTCTTTCCATTTTAGGGTTTTCTACGCTAATTGCTCTTTTCTATCCATTTTTTGTGTTTTCAACCCTAATTGCTCTTTTCTTTCAATTTTAGGGGATTCTACCCTAATTGGTCTTTTCTTTCCATTTTTAGTGTTTTCTACCCTAATTGGTCTTTTCTTTCCATTTTTTGTGTTTTCTACCATAATTGCTATTTTCTTTCTATTTTAGGGTTTTCTACCCTAATTGCTCTTTTTTTTTCGATTTTTGTGTGTTTTCTACCCCTAATTGCTCTATTCTTCCCATTTTTACTGTATTCTACCCTAATTGCTATTTTCTTTCCATTTTTGAGTTTTCTGCCATAATTGCTCTTTTTTTCCATTTTTAGTGTTTTCTACCCTAATAGCTCTTTTCTTTCCATTTTAGGATTTTCTACCCTAATTGCTCTTTTCTTTCCATTTTTAGTGTTTTTCTACCATAATTACTATTTTTTTCCATTTTAGGTTTTCTACCCCTAATCGCTCTTTGTTTCCATTTTTCGTGTTTTCTACCCCTAATTGCTTTTTCTTTCCTTTTTAGTGTTTCCTACCCCTAATTGCTATTTTCTTTCCCTTTTAGGGTTTTCTACCCTAATTTCTATTTCCTTTTCATTTTAGGGTTTTCTACCCTAATTACTATTTTCTTTCCATTTTTAGTGTTTTCTACCTTAATTGCTCTTTCCTTTCCATTTTTAGTGTTTTCTACCATAATTACTATTTTCTTTCCATTTTAGGGTTTTCTACCCTAATCGCTCTTTTGTTTCCATTTTTCGTGTTTTCTACCCTAATTGCTTTTTTCTTTCCATTTTTAGTGTTTCCTACCGTAATTCCTATTTTCTTTCCATTTTATGGTTTTCTACCATAATTTCTATTTTCTTTCCATTTTAGGGTTTACTAACTTAATTGCTCTTTTCTTTCCATTTTTACTGTTTTCTACCCTAATTGCTATTTTCTTTCCATTTTAGGGTTTTCTACCCTAATTGCTCTTTTCTTTCCATTTTAGGGTTTTCTACCCTAATTGCTCTTTTCTTTCCATTTTTAGTGTTTTCTACCTTAATTGCTTTTTTCTTTCCATTTTACGGTTTTCTTCCTAATTGCTCTTTTCATTCCATTTTTAGTGTTTTCTACCCTAATAACTATTTTAGGGTTTTCTACCCTAATTGATCTTTTCTTTCCATTTTTAGTGTTTTCTACCTTAATTGCTTTTTTCTTTCCATTTTACGGTTTTCTACGCTAATTGCTCTTTTCTATCCAATTTTTATGTTTTCAACCCTAATTGCTCTTTTCTTTCCAGTTTAGGGGATTCTACCCTAATTGGTCTTTTTTTCCATTTTTAGTGTTTTCTACCCTAATTGGTCTTTTTTTTCCATTTTTAGTATTTTTTACCCTAATTGCTATTTTCTTTCCATTTTAGGGTTTTCTACCCTAATTGCTCTTTTCTTTCCATTTTTTGTGTTTTCTACCCAAATTGTTATTTTCTTTCCATTTTTGGGTTTTCTTCCCTAATTGCTCTTTTCTGTCGATTTTTTATGTTTTCTACCCTAAATGCTCTTTTCTTTCCATTTTTAGTGTTTTCTACCCTAATGGCTCTTTTCTATCAATTTTTTGTGTTTTCTACCCTAATTGCTCTTTTCTTTCCATTTTAGGGGTTTCTACCGTAATTGCAATTTTCTTTCCATTTTTAGGGTTTTCTACCATAATTGCTCTTTTCTATCCATTTTTTGTGTTTTCTACCCTAATTGCTCTATTCTTTCCATTTTAGGGTTTTCTACCCTAATTGCTCTTTTCTTTCTATTTTTATTGTTTTCTACCCTAATTGCTCTTTTCTATCCATTTTTATTGTTTTCTACCCTATTTGCTCTTTTCTTTCCATTTTTAGTGTTTTGAACCCTAATTGCTCTTTTCTTTTCATTTTTAGTGTTTTCTACCCTAATTGCTATTTTCTTTTCCATTTTTAGGGTTTTATAACCCTAATTGCTCTTTTCTTTCCATTTTTAGTGTTTTCTACCCTAATTGCTATTTTCTTTCCATTTTAGGGTTTTCGACCCTAATTGCACTTTTTTTCCATTTTTCTGTTTTCTACATTAATTGCTCTTTTCATTCCATTTTTAGTGTTTTTTACCCTAATTGCTATTTTCTTTCCATTTTAGGGTTTTCTACCCTAAATTCTCTTTTTTCTTTCCATTTTTCTGTTTTCTACCTTAATTTCTCTTTTCATTCCATTTTAGGGGTTTCTACCGTAATTGCAATTTTCTTTCCATTTTTAGTATATTCTACCCTAATGGCTCTTTTCTATCCATTTTTTGTGTTGTCTACCCTAATTGCTCTTTTCTTTCCATTTTAGGGGTTTCTACCGTAATTGCAATTTTCTTTCCATTTTTAGAGTTTTCTACCCTAATTGTTCTTTTCTATCCATTTTTTGTGTTTTCTACCCCAATTGCTCTTTTCTTTCCATTTTCGGGTTTTCTACCCTAATTGCTCTTTACTTTCCATTTTCATGTTTTCTACCCTAATTGCTCTTTTCATTCCATTTTTAGTGTTTTATACCCTAATTGCTCCTTTCTTTCCATTTTTAGTGTTTTCTACCCTAATTGCTCTTTTCCTTCCGTTTTTTGGTTTTCTACCCTAATTGCTCTTTTCTTTCCATTTTTAGTGTTTTCTACCCTAATTGCTCTTTTCCTTCCATTTTAAGCTTTTCTACCCTAATTGCTCTTTTCTTTCCATTTTTAGTGTTTTCTGCCCTAATTGCTATTTTATTTCAATTTTTTTTGTTTTCTACCCTAATTGCTATTTTTCTTTCCATTTTAGGGTTTTCGTCCCTAATTGCACTTTTTTTCCATTTTTCTGGTTTTCTACTTTAATTGCTCTTTTCTATCCATTTTAATTGTTTTTTACCCTATTTGATCTTTTCTTTCCATTTTTATTGTTTTCTACCCTAATTGCTCTTTTCTTTCCATTTTTACTGTTTTCTACCGTAATTGCTATTTTCTTTCCATTTTAGGATTTTCTACCCTAATTGCTCTTTTCATTCCATTTTTTGTGTTTTATACCCTAATTGTTCTTTTCTTTCCATTTTTAGTGTTTTCTACCCTAATTGCTATTTTCTTTCCATTTTAGGGTTTTCTACCCTAATTGCTATTTTCTTTCCATTTCTAGTGTGTTCTACCCTAATTGCTCTTTTCCTTCCATTTTAAGTTTTTCTCCCCTAATTGCTCTTTTCTTTCCATTTTAGAGTTTTCTGCCATAATTGCTCTTTTTTTCCATTTTTAGTGTTTTCTACACTAATTGCTTTTTTCTTTCCGTTTTAGGGTTTTCTACCCTAATTGCTCTTTTTTTTCCATTTTTATTGTTTTCTACCCTAATTGCTCATTTCTTTCCATTTTTATTGTTTTCTACCCTATTTGCTCTTTTCTTTCCATTTTTATTGTTTTCTACCCTAATTACTCTTTTCTTTCCATTTTTACAGTTTTCTACCGTAATTGCTATTTTCTTTCCATTTTTGGATTTTATACCCTAATTGCTCTTTTCATTCCATTTTTAGTGTTTTATACCCTAATTGCTCTTTTCGTTCCATTTTTAATGTTTTCTACCCTAATTGCTCTTTTCTTTCCATTTTTAGTGTTTTCTACCCTAATTGCTCTTTTCCTTCCATTTAAGGGTTTCCTACCCTAATTGCTCATTTTTTCCATTTTTAGTGTTTTCTGCCCAAATTGCTCTTTTCTTTCAATTTTTTTGTGTTTTCTACCCTAATTGCTATTTTCTTTCCATTTTAGGGTTTTCTACCCTAATTGCTCTTTTCTTTCCATTTTTATTGTTTTCTACCCTAATTGCTCTTTTCTATCCATTTTTATTGTTTTCTACCCAATTTGCTCTTTTCTTTCCATTTTTATTGTTTTCTACACTAATTGCTTTTTTTTTTTTCCATTTTTAGTGTTTTTTTACCGTAATTGTAATTTTCTTTCAATTTTAGGGTTTTCTACCCAAATTGCTCTTTTCTTTCCATTTTTTATGTTTTCTACCATAATTGCTCTTTTCTTTGCATTTTAGTGTTTTCTACCCTAATTACTATTTTCTTTCCATTTTAGAGGTTTCTACCCTAATTGCTATTTTCTTTCCATTTTAGGATTTTCTATCCTAATTGCTCTTTTCTTTCCATTTTTAGGGTTTTCTATCCTAATTGCTCTTTTCTTCCCATTTTTAATGTTTTCTACCATAATTGCTATTTTCTTTCCCTTTTACGGTTTTCTACCCTAATTTCTATTTTCTTTCCATTTTAGGGTTTTCTACCCTTAATGCTCTTTTCTTTCTATTTTTAGTGTTTTCTACCCTAATTTCTTGTTTCTTTCCATTTTTACTGTTTTCTACCCTAATTGCTATTTTCTTTCCATTTTAGGATTTTCTACCCTAATTGCTCTTTTCTTTCCATTTTTAGTGTTTTATACCCTAATTGCTCTTTTCTTTACATTTTTAAGGTTTTCTACCCTAATTGCTATTTTCTTTCGTTTTTAGGGTTTTCTACCCTAATTGCTTTTTTCTTTCCATTTTAGGGTTTTCTACCTTAATTGCTCTTTTCATTCAATTTTTAGTATTTTCTGCCCTAATTGCTCTTTTCCTTCCATTTTTTGTGTTTTCTACCCTAATTGCTATTTTCTTTCCATTTTAGGGTTTTCTACCCTAACTGCTATTTTCTTTCCATTTTTATTGTTTTCTACCCTAATTGCTCTTTTCTATCCATTTTTATTGTTTTCTACCGTAATTGCTCTTTTCTTTCCATTTTTAATGTTTTCTGCCCTAATTGCTCTTTTCTTTCCATTTTTAGTGTTTTCTATACTAATTGCTTTTTTCTTTCCATTTTAGGGTTTTCTACCCTAATTGCTCTTTTCTTTCCATTTTTCGTGTTTTCTATCCTAATTGCTCTTTTCCTTACATTTTTTGTGTTTTTCCATTTTTAGTGTTTTCTACCCTAGTTGCTATTTTTTTTTCCATTTTAGGGTTTTCTACCCTAATTGCTCTTTTCTTTCCATTTTAAGTGTTTTTTATGCTAATTGCTCTTTTCTTTCCATTTTTAGTGTTTTCTACCGTAATTGCTATTTTCTTTCCATTTTGTGTTTTCTACCCTAATTGCTCATTTCTTTCCTTTTTTAATGTTTTCTACCTTAATTGCTATTTTCTTTCCATTTTAGGGTTTTCTTCCCTAATTACTCTTATCTTTCCATTTTATGGTTTTCTACCCTAATCGCTCTTTTCCTTCCATTTTTAGTGTTTTCTACCCTAATTGCTCTTTTCTTTCCATTTTAAGAGTTTGCTACCAAAATTGCTCTTTTCTTTCCATTTTTAGTGTTTTCTACCCTAATTGTTATTTTCTTTCTATTTTAGGGTTTCTACCCTAATTGCTCTTTTCTTTCCATTTTTAGTGTTTTCTACCCTAATTGCTCTTTTCTTTCCATTTTAGGGTTTTCTACCCTAATTGCTCTTTTCTCTCCATTTTTAGTGTTTTCTACCCAAATTGTTCTTTTCCTTCAATTTTTAGTGTTTTCTACCCTAATTGCTCTTTTCTTTCCATTTTTAATGTTTTCTACCCTAATTGCTCTTTTCTTTCCATTTTAGGGTTTTCTACCCAAATTGCTCTTTTCTTTCCAT
The DNA here is from genome assembly GCA_028583415.1 of Protea cynaroides. Lineage (NCBI taxonomy): Eukaryota > Viridiplantae > Streptophyta > Magnoliopsida > Proteales > Proteaceae > Protea > Protea cynaroides. The sequence goes on from JAMYWD010001638.1 coordinate 13,521, forward strand.
TTTTAGTGTTTTCTACCCTAATTGCTCATTTCTTTCCTTTTTTAATGTTTTCTACCTTAATTGCTATTTTCTTTCCATTTTAGGGTTTTCTTCCCTAATTGCTCTTTTCTTTCAATTTTTAGTGTTTTCTACCCTAATTGCTATTTTCTTTCCATTTTAGGGTTTTCTATCCTAATTTCTATTTTCCTTCCACTTTAGGGTTTTCTACCCTATTTGCTCATTTCTTTCAATTTCTAGTGTTTTCTACCCTAATTGCTCGTTTCTTTCCATTTTTAGTGTTTTCTACCCTAATTGCTATTTTCTTTCCATTTTAGGGCTTTCTACCCTAATTGCTCTTTTCTTTCCATTTTAAGTGTTTTCTACGCTAATTGCTCTTTTCTTTCCATTTTTAGTGTTTTCTACCCTAATTGCTATTTTCTTTCCATTTTAGGGTTTTCTACCCTAATTGCTCTTTTCTTTTCATTTTTTATGTTTTCTACCCCAATTCCTCTTTTCTTTCCATTTTAAGTGTTTTTTACGCTAATTGCTCTTTTCTTTCCATTTTTAGTGTTTTCTACCGTAATTGCTATTTTCTTTCCATTTTGTGTTTTCTACTCTAATTGCTCATTTCTTTCCTTTTTTAATGTTTTCTACCTTAATTGCTATTTTCTTTCCATTTTAGGGTTTTTCTTCCCTAATTGCTCTTTTCTTTCAATTTTTAGTGTTTTCTACCCTAATTGCTATTTTCTTTCCATTTTAGGGTTTTCTACCCTAATTGCTCTTTTCTTTCCATTTTAAGGATTTTCTACCCTAATTGCTCTATTCTTTCAATTTTTAGTGTTTTTTTACCCTAATTGCTCTTTTCTTTCCATTTTAGGGTTTTCCACTCTAAATGCACTTTTCTTTCTATTTTTAGTGTTTTCTGCCCTAATTACTCTTTTCTTTCCATTTTATGGTTTTCTACCCTAATTGCTCATTTCTTTCCTTTTTTAGTGTTTTCTACCTTAATTGCTATTTTCTTTTCATTTTTGGGTTTTCTACCCTAATTGCTCTTTTCTTTCCGTTTTTAGTGTTTTCCACCCTAATTGCTTTTTTCTTTCCATTTTTAGTGTTTTCTACCCTAATTGCTATTTTCTTTCCATTTTAGATTTTCAACCCTAATTGCTCTTTTCATTCATTCCATTTTTAGTGTTTTCTACCTTAATTGCACTTTTCTTTCCATTTTTTGATTTTTCTACCCTAATTGCTCTTTTCTTTCCATTTTATGGTTTTCTACCCTAATTGCTCAAATTTTTCCATTTTTAATGTTTTCTACCCTAATTACTATTTTCTTTCCATTTTAGGGTTTTCTACCAGAATTGCTCTTTTTTTTCCCATTTTTAGTGTTCTCTACCCTAATTGCTATTTTATTTCTATTTTTGGGTTTTCCACCCTAATTGCTCTTATTTTTTTTTTTCCATTTTTAGTGTTTTCTACCTTAATTGCTCCTTTCGTTCCATTTTTAGTGTTTTCTACCCAAATTGCTATTTTCTTTATATTTTTCTGTTTTCTACCCTAATTGCTCTTTTTTTCCATTTTTAGTGTTTTCTACCCTAATTGCTCTTTTCTTTTCATTTTTAGTGTTTTCTACCTTAATTCCTTATTTCTTTCCATTTTAGGGTTTTCGACCCTAATTGCTCATTTCTTTCCTTTTTCTATGTCATCTACCCTAATTGCTATTTTCTTTCCATTTTAGGGTTTTCTACCAGAATTGCTCTTTTTTTTTCCATTTTTAGTGTTCTCTACCCTAATTACTATTTTATTTCTATTTTTGGGTTTTTTACCCTAATTGCTCTTTTTTTTTCTCCATTTTTAGTGTTTTCTACCTTAATTGCTCTTTTCTTTCCATTTTTAGTGTTTTCTACTCTAATTGCTATTTTCTTTATATTTTTGTGTTTTCTACCCTAATTGCTCTTTTTTTCCATTTTTAGTGTTTTCTACCCTAATTGCTCTTTTCTTTCCATTTTTAGTGTTTTCTACCTTAATTCCTTATTTCTTTCCATTTTAGGGTTTTCGACCCTAATTGCTCATTTCTTTCCTTTTTCTGTGTCATCTACCCTAATTGCTATTTTCTTTCCATTTTGTGTTTTCTACCCTAATTGCACTTTTCTTTCCATTTTTAGGGTTTTCTACCCTAATTGCTATTTTCTTTCCATTTTAGGATTTTCTACCCTAATTGCTCTTTTCTTTCCATTTTTAGTGTTTTCTACCCAAATTGTTCTTTTCCTTCCATTTTTAGTGTTTTTTACCGTAATTGATCTTTTCTTTCCATTTTTGGGGTTTCTACCCTAATTGCTATTTTCTTTCTATTTTTAGTGTTTTCTTCCCTAACTGCTCTTTTCTTTCCATTTTTAATGTTTTTTACCCTAATTGCTCTTTTTCTTTCCATTTTAATTGTTTGCTCCCCTAATTGCTCTTTTCTCTCCATTTTTAGTGTTTTCTACCCAAATTGTTCTTTTCCTTCCATTTTTAGTGTTTTCTACCCTAATTGCTCTTTTCTTTCCATTTTTAGTGTTTTCTACCCTAATTGCTCTTTTCTTTCCATTTTAGGGTTTTCTACCCTAATTGCTCTTTTCCTTCCATTTTTAGTGTTTTCTGCCCTAATTGCTATTTTCTTTCCATTTTTAGTGTTTTCTACCCTGATTGCTCTTTTCTTTTCATTTTTAGTGTTTTTTACCCTAATTGCTATTTTCTTTCCATTTTAGGGTTTTCTACCCTAATTGCTCTTTTCTTTCCGTTGTTAGTGTTTTCTACCCAAATTGTTCTTTTCCTTCCATTTTTAGTGTTTTCTACCGTAATTGATCTTTTCTTTCCATTTTTGGGGTTTCTACCCTAATTGCTATTTTCTTTCTATTTTTAGTGTTTTCTACCCTAATTGCTATTTTCTTTCCATTTTAGGGTTTTCTACCCTAATTGCTCTTTTCTTTCCATTTTTTGTGTTTTCTACCCTAATTGCTCTTTTCTTTCCAATTTTACCATTTTCTACCCTAATTGCTTTTTTCTTTCCATTTTAGGGTTTTCTACCCTAATTGCTCTTTTATTTCCATTTTTAGTGTTTTCTACCATAATTGCTATTTTCTTTCCATTTTAGGGTTTTATACCCTAATCGCTCTTTTCTTTCCATTTTTAGTGTTTTCTACCCTAATTGCTCTTTTCTTTCCATTTTAGGGGTTTCTACCCTAATTGCTCTTTTCTTTCAATTTTTAGTGTTTTCTACCCTAATTGCTATTTTCTTTCCCTTTTAGGGTTTTCTATCCTAATTTCTATTTTCCTTCCATTTTAGGGTTTTCTACCCTAATTGCTCTTTTCTTTCAATTTTTAGTGTTTTCTACCCTAATTGCTCGTTTCTTTCCATTTTTAGTGTTTTCTACCCTAATTGCTATTTTATTTCCATTTTAGGGTTTTCTACCCTAATTGCTCTTTTCTTTCCATTTTAAGTGTTTTCTACGCTAATTGCTCTTTTCTTTCCATTTTTAGTGTTTTCTACCCTAATTGCTATTTCTTTCCATTTTAGGGTTTTCTACCCTAATGGCTATTTTATATCCATTTTTAGTGTTTTCTACCATAATTGCTTTTTTCTTTCCATTTTAGGGTTTTATACCGTAATTGCCC
>JAMYWD010001641.1:0-30112 GCA_028583415.1 Protea cynaroides
TCTATCCGTGGTAGATTTTGTTAGATCTGTATTTCTCAAGAGCTTTCACTGCAACCTCAAGATTGATTCGAGGAAAAAATATTTTTAAAAAATGGAGAAGGGAGACGGAAATCAAGAAGAGAAGGGGGATTTCTTGATTTTTGGTTGTTCGTTTGGTACTCTCAGAGTCTCCAGCGAAGCTCTAATGGATCTGACTATAGATGGGAGCGAGGGTAGAATTGCCAATGAAAAAGTTAACTTTAACACCATAAAAAATTGGATCATTTGTCTTTTCTTAGAACTTAGGTGTTCCAAGAAAATAAAGGTTTTGGATTGTTGGTTGAGACTACCATGATGGCATGATGTGTGTGGATTACTTTTAGGAATTTTTAATTTGAATGTCATAAAATGAATAGGCGCAATTTATTTGTAAAAAAACAAAATATCTACTACATGGCTTGTGTTAAAAATAAAAATTAATTCTTAGGAAATTTTTTGCTTTACCATAATGACAATCATTTTCTATTATTGTCATTGTCATTAATGACAATTGCATCCCACATTGTTAAGATTTCTAATGGAAAATATAAAATGATAATTTTACCTTTCGTTAAAAATATTACCTTCGTCTTTTTTAAACCTCTGTCTTCTCATTCCTTCTAATAGTTGAAGAAAGGCTTTTCTTCTTGAGTGATTTTTCATCTTGTCTGGCTGCGTTCTTTTCGACAGCACTCTCTACAAAGGGTTCAGGTCATCGAGTTTTTCAACAATGGCAAGCTCAAGAGATTTTGATCCTATGTCCATGGTTCCCTCGCTCATCTATGTTTTAGGATTCTAAGAACCCTATGTTTTCCCACATGTCTTGGGGAAAGAGGAGAGAATTCCATATTGATCTTTCTTTAAATCCAAAGAAGGGTTTTTTTTTTTTTTTTGGGAACCCCAATGAAGGGTTGAGACTTGGAAAGCATTGATTTTAGTGGAAGAATAAATTAGTTTATTTTTTAAACACCATTAATTCGATTAGAGTTGAATGTACATAATTTGTAATTACTAGAAAGTTGCCTGTAAATAAACCTAAGTACATAAAAGATTGGAATAATATACCCGGAAAAACAAACAGCATAGTGCAGTACTATAGTCTCCTAGATTCTCCAACCAAAGTCAACCTCAATATTACTACGTACCATCAGTCCAATCAATCGGCCATACAATGAATCATATCTATTTAAGTAGAATCTACCACTCTTTTCTATCTCATCGAAAATCAAAATTCTAATGTGATGGTCCAAAATTCATCTATCATAATAACATGTGATTCTAATTCTGGCCTATATTAGGGCAACTTGTGCTTGTAAGGCATGGATCCCAAAAAAAATGGCTCCTCATGGTTCATTATCTGGATCTGCAGTCTGTTTCCAGACCTTTAAGATTAAGAAGAAAAAAAAAGCGAACTAAAAAGATAATTTTTTTAACAGTTCAAGAAATGCACCGAAATCATGTAGTGAAATTGATCCGAACCACTTAAACAGGTACTAGCAAATTATATTGTAAATAATTCAGATGTGATTTGGATTATCACACCATTTACTATTTAATCCAAATAAGAACAGAACCATTTATTATGAACAAAAAAGAAAAAGATCCTCATTGGCACATCCTTTGTAAATCATAAATTGTTAACTGCAATAAAACTGAATATAAGATAACATCGAAGGCTCTTCCTTGCATGTGTGTATTATTAGTAAACCTATGAATAACCAAAAAATTATTGGATTTAGGCTCCACTTTTATTTAAGAGAGAGAGAGAGATTCTTGCAAATAAATGATCTGAAAACTTTAAATATAAATTGAAAGAGTTTATTATCAATAGACACCCATCTACTAAAACATTGACATCTGACTATATATATATATATATATATATATATATATATATATATATAATGTGTGGAGTACTATAAATTCCACTTATTTTGTGTAACACCAGTACCATATCTTAAATCTAATAACATATTCCATTAACTCCAAAAAAATAGATTCTATTATATCTAATCTTTGATCATCAAAATCTAACGAATCAGTTGTTGCTGGTTCTATCCAAAAAATGCCCACCTACAATTTTAAAAGAGCAAATTAAAAAGAAAAAAAAATATCAATGGAACAAGCCAATTAAATAGAAAAAGAAAACAAAATAATAATGATATATAACACAGAACTTGTAATGGTCACCTCATATATATAGTATTATGAGTCTAAGATTGTATAATGTTAAGACGCTTATTTCCATGATCCCAGCTTATCTGGACCTGATCTCCACTTTTCAATTTCTTTTCTCTAAACAATGTTCCCATGGATAAAACATACCTATAACCCCTTCTCTCCAAACATTCTGTGAATTTCTTCCCACTATAACGTACTTTAATGGGAATTTGCATCATGTCTCTCTCACTTGAATTCAGATTGTGGACATTGCTGATAGATGTGATCAACAACCAAACCCTCGTCAACTTCAAAACTTTGATTGAACTCATGTGATGGAGTGATTGAGATGACTTGGGTTGAGCTTCTATTTGGGAGATTATTATCTTCTCTTATCTCAATCAATCTCCGACCATTTCTCGATCCCGAAGGGAAGAAATTAGGGAAAAAAACTGTTTTCTTCATTGAATGCACAGAGAAATAAAAAGGACAGAAAATTATTAAGTGTTGAATACTTCGTTTGATGGTTAGTCATATTTATAACGGTAACAAAGAGTGCTTAGAAAAGAAACCTCCTATGTAATCTTCATATTTTAAGAACTTTCTATATATCCCTAAATATTACGGTTTTTTTCTCTTTTTTCTTCGATAGTTTTAGTTAGGATTTTGTATGCATACCTAAATAAAAAATAAAAAAACCTTAGAAAAGAAAGTTTAAATCTTCACTTAGGAATTTTTTTTTTTTTGGGGTAAGTCAAAATTTTTTGGGTAAGTTTCACTTAAGAACTTTCTAGTTATATAATCTTCATATAAGAACTTAATATATGTCCCTAAGATCGTAAAGTTTGCATGAATGCAAAAAAAGAAATTGCTTAACATTTATTGGTTAGTTAATATCTTGATCTTAATTAGAGAAACAATTATATGTTAATCTTTTTTACTTTTTTGGATACAATATATCTCAAATAGGTATTAATTAGACTATTTTGGTGCCAAAATCTATTACCAAATCAATTAATTAAGAACAGATCTTTCTCTTTTCGATTCACAACCCAATTAAGATACCTGATTGTGGAGTTGAGTGAGTTGAAAGGCTGCCACATCAGCCATCCACTTGGCAAAACGTGTGAATCTGTACTAGTTGGATTTTATTACAACTTTAAAAGGAGTGACTCGTCAATGCCGATTTTGATGTCATGGCATCTTCCACACTTTTTTTTATCCGTTACAATTTGGACCTTTCTGTATTTCTTCTCGTTTTCACCCTTATAATGTGAATTATTTTCGGTTTTGCCACAAGTTAAAATTTTCTCTTGACCTTGAATCCCTCCATTTGGAAGACCAAACAACGTTTCCTTTCAGCTTCCTCAACCTCAAACGTAGCACCTGCAAGTCTTTATGGAAGCAAGGATTAATTTAACCAGGATTAATTTTTTCAATATATATATATATATATATATATATATATATATATATATATATATATATATATATATCCCTCAATGACATGTAAATAACAATGTTAAAAAATACGAAGCAATAAGGGGGCATGAGACTTTTGTCTTTGTTTTCCACGAGGGAAGAAAGGTTATTGTAAGTTGTGATACTTTTGTCAATTTCTTTATTTATTTATTTATTTTTGGGTACACACTTTTGTCAATTTTTTCAATCCTATTGTATTATCTGTTAAGGATATTCCTCTCCATTGAATTCAAGATTCAAAATTCAAATATTTGAATAATCAGTTATGATTCAAAATTCAAATATTTGGTGAGTTATAAATCAATTATTCAAATTATAGGGACATGTTATAAAGGAGAGTTAGGAGTGTAAATCGGTTACATAAGTTATAGAAATTCATTGTAAATAAGTTACATAAGTTATAGGAATTCAAATTTAAAATTTGAATTCTAATAACAAGGATTGTACACACCATATTGTATATAAATATAACCTATCTCCTAGACATTGAGACAAGGTGAGAAACATTTAAACTCAATCTTCTTGTCTCCATATCAATCTCTCTAGTTTCAATATGGTATCAGACGACCAGGCTACCAATCCTACAATGACTTCTATCTCTCTCTCTTTGGTCCCTTCTAATGCTCCTTCTCCATCTAATGTCCATCATCACCTCTCCCTCAAACTAACTACTGAAAATTTCCTTCTCTGGAAAATCCAATTGCTTCCTTTATTGCGCAGCTATGATATTATTGGGTTCATCGATGGCACCACACCTTGCCCACCTAATCCAGCAGCAATGACATCATCCACTTCCATCATACCTGAAGCCACTGCAACTGAGATGCATACCGCATACAATGACTGGAACCGCAAGGATCAACTAGTCCTCAGCTGGTTGATTAATTCACTCTCTCTTGAGGTTCTTCCCTATGTGGTCGGTCTCTCCACCTCTGTCTCAGTTTGGAAGGCACTACAATCAGCCTTTGGCACACTTTCTCATACGACTGTGTTGCAAATTCATATGCAACTGCAAAGCACCTCTAAAGGGAACAAATCAATTTCTGAATATCTTCGAGAAGTTAAGTATCTCTCCAATCAACTTGATGCCTCCAATCGACCTCTATCAGATGAAGAACTGAATGCTATTGTTTTTCGTAATCTCGGCCCAGATTATAGTGATATAATCGCAGCCTTGGCAACAAAATCAGAGGCTCTACCCTTTCACACACTTCACCGACTTCTTCTAAGTCATGAAATGAGGCTCCACACTACCCAATCAATTATGTCGGTCAACCTCAGTACCATATCTTCATCAAATCATAATTTTCCACCATCTCACCATGCTCCGCAGCACATGTCCCATTCGACCTTGTCTTCATCCTCTCGGCGTATACACTATAACAAATCTGGTAAAAAACAACAATGCCAAATTTGTAATCGTTCGAATCACACAGCATCCAAATACTATTATCGATACTCTGGTAATCTAAATCAACCAAGTGGTAATGCTTCTGCAAATATGGTGGGTTCACTTCCCACACCTCCTGACCCCTTGTCGGCATGGTACCCCGACACAGCTGCGACACATCATATTACTCCGGATTTGAACAACCTGCACATATCTCACAAGTACATTGGTAAGGACTCCCTGCGAGTAGGAAATGGTGTTGGTTTGTGTATTAGTAATATTGGGAATTCTACTTTTTCTTCTTCTCCCAATGCTTCTTTCCATTTCTCTAACATTCTTCATGTTCCCTCCATAACCAAAAATCTTTTATCTGTCCACCATTTCAGAAAAGATAATAATTGTTATTTTCAATTTCATCCTTATTTTTTTGTTGTTAAGGATTAGGTGACCCACAAGGAGCTTCTCTGGGGAACGCTTAAGGATAAACTCTACCAAATTCCACAACTAAGAAGGTTTGCCACTCCTTCGGCCTTCACAGCCTCTAGTTCCGCTTCTATTACAGTCGATCACTGGCATGCACGACTGGGACACTGTAAGACCTGTATCGAACTAACTGGTCTTACCAATTTGTACCAGGTCTACCTATCATGGTCGAGCTAAATGGACTAAGTGCATGAAGGAAATAGCGAAACCAGGTACCAAACTGACCCAAAAATAGTAAATTGGAGGGCAGGGTCGCATACCTAGATAGGCAGGGTCGACCCCCCTCACTAAGAAGTCAGACCCCTGATATTTTAACTGGGGGTCGGACAACTTAGAACTAAGGGTCGACGGGATCTCGGACCCCCTGATCGACCCCCTATTTGTCGACAGAAACCACAAATAGGAAACTTTTCAAATTTCAATGAGATTCCTTCCTAATCTCAATGGGACTTATTTTGGGAGATTCTATTCTATAAATAGGACGTCCCTAAGCCTCTTTCACTCCTTTTGAAACCCTAATTGAAAGTGAGAGAAAGAGAAGAGAAGGAGAAGAGAAGGAAAGTTGGAGAAGAAGACTAAAGTGAAGAATTCAGAGAAACCTCTGAATCACAGCAAAACCTAAGGTATGAGTACGTTTCCATTGATGATCTAAGACCTTAGAATAGTTCATGAAGATGGTATGGTCTAGGAGAAATCCAAATCATACATCCATGGGAGGATTTTAATGAAATCCATGGAGAAATCATGGTAGGCAAAGTAAGGAAGAAACCTAGAGTTCTAAGCCATAGAACAAGCATAGAATGGATTGTGGAAGTAAGCCATAGGACCCAAACATGAAAGAATGGACTGTAGGATGATATTCTCGACTCAACTCACTGGGGGTTGCACGTGGGGTCGATTGAGAATCGACCCTACCAGACCACAGGATCGACCCCCAGCATTCGGGAAGTCCAGGAAAGGGGTGGTCGCACCTAGTGTCACACCCCAATTCTGATCCAACCAGAATGGTGTGAGTGAACCGTCATTGAACCAACGGTTTACACCAGGATCTTGAATAGGCCGTGTCCACTCATACAAACCATTACACATAACCACAATCAGAATATTAATAATACAGCGAAAGTCTTTAAAATATAATGAACTGAGTATCTATTGATAAATTAAATAAGTATCCAATTATTCAAATCTAAATCATAAATATAATACCGTTACATCACTTTAATCCAACCAAAAATAATGAAAATAAATAAAAGTCAAATCAAAGGTACACGCAAAAAGGGCACTCGCATGAAGCGTCATGCTCGTCCTCTCCTGCCTGTACACCCAGAGCAGCAACATCACCACACGTCGGAGCATTCATAAAGTCGTCCACTGTGTAACCTGCATCAACATCTAAAATAATGTACGTACAAAGGGTGAGCTCACAACTTAGCTCAGTAAGACAATCAGACAGTTTCACAATATTATGCATGAGTAACAATCAATTTTATGCTGTGGTCTGGTTTTAAGTTTGCAATGTGCTATAGAAAGGTTTGGTGGCCCCCGCACCTCTATACACGAGTGTGTGGCACCTCATGGATCACACCCCCATTGGCCCACATGCACCCATCATGGAATAGAGATAGAGCTATGATACCCCCGTACCTCCCCTGATGCTCTACCCATACCAGTACCTAAGCCCCTACTGGCCAGGGCTCGCAAACTGGGCTCGCAACTAACCAATCCTATATGTCATCAATGTATGCTCTATCCCAGCACAGCCGTCTATGGCATAGAGATAGAGCTAAGGCATTCCCACACCTCCCCTGATGCCCTATCCGTAACTAACCCACTAGGATAGAAACATAATGCAGGTAGACCCTATCCCAACATAACTCCCTATGGCATAGAGATAAAGCTAAAGCATCGTGGACAAGCCAGCGTCGACTCGGAGACCACAGTGTCACATAACCATGGCCAGACCAACATCAATATCGGAGACCACCATACCACGACCTTCCCCTGATGCCCCACCCGTATCAAGCATGTTAAGATAGAATACTATAAAAAGTGCTAGTGTAAGGAGCGATCCCAGGCCCATGCCCCACTCCACACACTAACGAAAACAATCACATGCTTAACAATCACATACTAACAATGCATGAACAGTAATAACAACTGAAATTAAAAGATGGCATGTGAATATGCACAAACATCACATCACATATAATCAGGTGATTAATAACAACCTACTGTCCATTAATTATTAGGTTTAGGTCAGATTCCCTTACCTGACGCTCGTTTGTTAGCTTGCTCCACGTCGCAAGATCCAAACGGGAAGTCACAAAGTCCTACAATGTTATTAGGGTTTCATTAGAATATATTGCCTAGGGTTTCAAATTGGTCGAAAACCAACATGATTACAAAAATACACTCACAGAGCTGACCGGTGGCATGTACCGGTCGTAGCTCTGTGGGGAAGACTGGCGACCGGTATGGTCAGCCAGTCCCCATAGACCAGCCTCCCGAGGGATACCGATGGCAACATACCGGTCGCACTGGGTGCAACCGGTATAGTCGAACGGTATGTCTCCGGAAGACCATACATGGGTTTTTCGACTGTCGTTGATCATCCTCCCTGGATTTCCAAGGTTTCTCCTATCCATTCTAAGCCTAATCATTGAGTTAGAGTTATCCCCAACTCATTCGAGTCTAGTTTCGATGAATATCATCTCAGAACTCGAATCTAAGATTTGACGGCAACTTAGGGTTTATTGGCCAATTTAGGGTTTTAGATCAATACCTACTTTGCATGGTATTGATCCACCCACACAACTAACATAGGGTAAGAAGATTGATTCAAACACTTACCGTTGACTGGCGTAGAGTGAGCTTCGTCGAACGGCAATGGCGGCACCCCCTTCTTCTTCCTAGTTCCTTCTCCTTCCCAACCTCCTTCTCTTCTCTAGAGTTTGTGAGAGATAATGGAAAGGATTTGAGGAGGTTTAAGGGTGTATTTATAGGCTAGAATTAGGGTTTAGTAACCCTATTAGGATTAGGAAAGTCTTAGGATTCGAAATCAGGAAAGTGGGACCCTCAGAAGTCAATTTCTGGATTTCCACAATCAGCTGCGCAGAGCTGACCGGTCGACCGGTACCAAGACCGGTACCATCGACCGGTCAACATACAATCATGTTGATTTGATAGTCTTTGGTCCGATTTCGTACCTGTTTGTCATCTGCTCATCCCGTCTGGCCCGGTGATGATCGTAAGACCTGCTACGACACAAAACCAAGGTTTAGACCGGGTTTACGGAGTGCGGGTCTTACAACTCCCCCACCCTTAAAAGAAATTTCGTCCCGAAATTTGCATGTAGGTTTCACAACTCCCCCACTCTTAAAAGGAATTTCGGCCCCGAAATTTGAACGTACCTTGATCGTTGAAAAGGTTAGGGTACTCCTTCCTCATCGTGCTCTCCTCTTCCCAAGTAATTTCCTCCACATTTTGGCTTCTCCAATGCACCTTCACATAATGGATGTCCTTGGTTCGAAGTTGCTGTACCTTTCGACTTGAGAGCATCACAGGCACCACTTCGAAAGTTAAGTCTTCAGTCAAGTCTGGGGATCAGCGGTTAAGATGTGCGATGGATCTCTGACATACTTCTTCAGTAATGATACATGGAACACGTTATGAACGCTTGACATAGATGGTGGTAGAGCCAATTGATATGCTACATTACCACGTCGGTTCAATATCTCATATGGTCCCACATACCTGGGGCAAAGCTTCCCCTTCTTACCAAACAGTTTCAGACCTCGCACCGGTGATACCTTCAAGAACACTTTGTCACCCACTGCAAACTCTAGATCTTAACTTCGATTATCCGCATAGTGCTTCTGTCGAACCTGGGCTGTCTTTACTCTCTCCTTGATCTGATCAATCACTCGGCAAGTTTCTTCAACGAACTCCGGACCTATAATTCTTCTTTCTCCCACCTCGTTCCATAACAGAGGTGTACGACACTTCTTCCCATAGAGTGCTTCATATGGGGCCATCTGAATTGTAGCCTGATAACTATTGTTATAAGAAAACTCGATAAGTGATAGCTTCTCATCCCAAGCTCCCTTGAAATCTATTGCACAAGCTCGGAGCATATCTTCTAAAATTTGAATAGTTCACTCTGACTGTCCGTCCGTCTGAGGGTGAAAAGCTGTACTGAACTTCAACTTCGTTCCCATAGCTTTCTGTAATCCTTCCCAGAACTTTAATGTAAAACGGGGATCTCTGTCAGATACTATACTCTCTGGGATGCCATGAAGTCTGACTATATTATCAACATATAACTTGGCCAATTTCTCCATGGTATACTGAGGTCTTACCGCAATAAATCGAGCTGTCTTGGTGAGTCGATCGACTATTATCCAAACCGCATCCACTGACCTTGGTGTCAACGGTAGGCCAGTGACGAAATCCATAGTAATGCAATCCCATTTCCATGCAGGCTCCGGTAGTGGCTGTAGGGAACCTGCGGGTCTTTGTCTTTCGGCTTTAACTTGTTGACAATTCAGACATTGGAACACGAAGCGAGCTATATCAGCTTTCATACCCCTCCACCAATATAGTCTTCTTAAATCATGGTACATTTTGGTACTTCCTGGGTGTACCGAATATGGAGTGTAATGAGCTTCAGTCATAACTGGGTTTCTGATATCGCAGTCTTCACTCTCAGGTATACATAACCGTCCATGATACCTGAGTACCTTGTCTGAATCCAAGGTAAAGTCCGGATTGCTCGTACCCTTCTCTAGGTTTGCTTGTACTGTCTTGAGATGTGGATCCTGTAGGATTGCTATTTTGACTTCATCAACTAGATCCGGTGATATCTTCAAAGCGACAAACATCATGGTGAACTTATGAATTAAGCCTTGCTCAACTGGATCTTCAGCAGTCTCTATTATATGTTCTTCATCATCTTCAATTGAACTTGAGGCTGCGGCACATAATGCAGCATTTGTACTTGGTCCTGCCTCAGGTTTCGATGCCCACATTCTGCTTAAGGCGTCAGCCACCACATTTGCTTTACCCGGATGGTACTGGATGTCACAATCATAATCTTTCAACAATTCCAGCCATCTCCTCTGTCTCATATTCAGATCCTTCTGAGTGAAAAGATAAGTTAAGCTCTTGTGATTTGACTTGATCTGAAACTTCTCACCGTACAAGTAGTGTCTCCAAGTCTTGATTGCATGTATAACCGCTGCTAGCTCCAAATCATGCGTAGGATAGTTCTTCTCATGCTCCTTTAACTGTCTTGATGCATAAGCAATCACCTGTTCTCCTTGCATCAATACGCACCCAATACCCAACCCTGAAGCATCCGTATATAAAGTAAATGGTACGCTTGGTTCTGGGATGGTCAAGATAGGTGCAGAGACTAGTCTTGACTTCAAAGTCTGAAAGCACTTCTCGCACTCATCTGTCCATATGAATTTCTCCCCTTTCTTGGTCAATCTGGTGAGTGGAACAGCTATCCTGGAGTAGTCTTCCACGAACCTTCTATAATAACCAGCTAACCCAAGGAAACTACGAATCTCCGCAACAGATTTTGGTGCTTCCCATCCTACTATAGCAGCTATTTTACTTGGATCAACCTTGATACCATCTTCAGATACAACATGGCCCAAGAAAGCCACTTCCTTCAGCCAAAACTCACACTTCTTGAACTTAGCATAAAACTTTTTTTGTCTCAGCCGTTGTAGGGCTGCCCTCAAATGTGTTGTATGAGTCTCCATGTCCTTAGAGTAGATCAATATGTCATCGATGAATACGATGACTGAAGTGTCCAACATATCATGAAACACTCGGTTCATCAGTTCCATGAACGACGCTGGAGCATTGGTCAACCCGAAAGACATAACTAGAAACTCATAATGTCCATACCTCGTCCTGAAAGCAGTCTTCGGAATATCTCCGACCTTTATCTTCAGTTGGTGATACCCCGATCGGAGATCAATCTTCGAGAAAACCTTTGCACCCTACAATTGATCGAACAGATCGTCGATTCTAGGCAAAGGATACCGATTCTTGATCGTCAACTTGTTCAGTTCACGGTAGTCAATGCATAGCCTTACACTTCCGCCCTTCTTCTTGACAAATAATACCGGTGCCCCCCAAGGTGATATGCTAGGTCGTATGAAGCCCTTATCTAACAATTCTTGTAATTGGGTCTTCAACTCCTTTAACTCGGTAGGGGCCATCCTGTATGGTGGCTTTGGACACGGCGCCGAACCCGGCATAAGGTCTATTACAAACTCTTGTAGCCCCGTCCGACGGTAGACCTGAAAGCTCCTCTAGAAATACATCTGGGAACTCTCGAACCACATCTATATCTTCCATCTTGTGTGACTCCACCGTGATGTCGACTACTAGATACTAGATACCCCACTCTCCCTTTTTCTAAGCATCTCTTAGCTTTTAGGGCGGAGAGAATCAGCTTCCGCTTCCTAGATAGCTTGATCCCAGTGAAGCTATATTCCTTTCCCTTTTTGTCAGTAAGCACAAGCTTCCTTTCACCACATAATAGGATAGCTGAATGATGGCCTAGCCAATCCATTTCCAAGATGACATCAAACTCTGCCATCTCGAGTAGTACTAGGCTTGCTCCTAAGTCTCGGCCCTCAATACATACAGTACATGGTCCATAATATTCGGTCAAAGCCACTTCGACTCCTAGTGGAGAGCGAACTATCAAGCTTGGGTTCAAGTGCTTGATTGGTAACTCCATTCGCTTCCCAAAAGAAATCGAAACAAAGGAGTGCGTGGCCCCAGAGTCAAATAGTACTCTGGCAGGTATACCAGCTACATTTACAATTCCAGTGACCACATCAGGTGATGCGGCTGCCTCTTCAGTGGTGACCGCATAAACCTTTCCTTGCTGGGGAGGTTGCTTCCTAGGTAGAGTGCAGGTCCTTGCAATATGACCCACTTGCTGACAGTTGAAACATTTGATATTCGGGTTGAATCCGGCATTCTGTGGCACAGGTGGTGCCGTGTTGTTTCTCGCAGGTACTGTAGCGGTCTAAGCCCTGTATGGGCGGAAGGGTCTATTGTTACCGCCACCCGAACTTTCATTAGCGGGTCTCTTCACTCCTCTGTTCTGGGTGAAGAAGCTGTCCCTCTGACTGGACTCTATCACCCTCGCAACCTGCACCGCCTCATTATATATTTTCTTGTCCAGACCCAATATATGCTCTCTGATGCTTCCACGTAGTCCCATGGTGAACCTACGTGTCTTGGTCTCTTCCTCTTGCATACTTGTCGGTGCGAAGAAAAATAACTCTTCATACCTCTACTGATAAGCATCCACAGTCGACTGAGACTGCTGCAAATTAAGGAACTCCTTCTCCATCTGATCTCTGAAGCTCTTTGGAAAATACTTATCGAAGAAGGCAACCTTGAATACTTCCCAATCTACCTGTGCATGTTTCGTCTCCAGATATGCCCGTGTAGAATTCCACCAAGCATTTACGTCTTCTTTCAGCATATGAGTGGCAAATAAGACCTTTTCCTCCTCTGTACATGTCATCAGTCGGAAGTTTTTCTCCATCTCTGCAACCCACTGTGCTGGCCACAATGGTTTCCCTGTCTTACCGGTGAATGATGAAGGCTTCAGCTTTAGGAATCTGTCCACTGCCCTACTCAGATCGTGCTGTCCCTGTGTGTTCATTCCGTACCATGGTGGTGGATACGGATAGGCTCCCGGGTAGGCAGAAGGCGACGGAAACTGGTGCGGTGGTGGTACATTCTGTGTTTGGCCCATTGGCCTTGGGCTACCCTGCATCGGCTGTGAAGTATGTTTCTCTCCTGACTCGGGCGTATCTCCAGTGGGAACAGAACCCGGTGGCCTGAGCATCTTCAGTATCTCGCTCAGGAATTCTTTCTGCTAAGCTTGCATCTGATAGACCAGGTTTGTAACAATGGTCTCAGAATTTCTGTGAGGTGGTCCAGGTAAATTTGTCGGTACTTTTGGAACCTGTTCCTCCTCCACTTCTGGACTTGGCTCTCTAACATGGCCTTGATCAACCTGTTCTTCTTCTTCGAGGTGCATTCTGGCCTGGTGACGCTTTCGACCCCTTCGACCGTTTCCGCCCACCATCTCAGACTATTCTGTTTGAATCTGAGAAGAAGACATAACACATGAGAATGAAGCAATAGTGGTGTTAGTCTTGAACAATATAAGGCGAAACAGTCATAAAAAGGAGTAAATAAGTCTGCAAATTTTTAAAAATTTTTAGGGTTTTTCTGGCTTTTCAAGTGTTGACCGGTCGCAACATACCGGTCGACACTCTGTATACAGGGTTGTGTGAGGACAAAGATGGAAATCTTTTGAAGTCGCCACCTAGATTTAGGTCTAGGACCTTGGAAATGTGAAATCTCACCCTAAGGTAAGACTTCCATTGACTCATGACCCTTAGATTGGATTTCTGGTCCATCAGAGATTGGGTAAGCGTCAGGTTATGGTTATGGGAAGGGGTTAGGCACCCAAACCGCCCGATCAAAATCGGTCACCTATACCTTTCCTATGCTAGACTCTATTTGTTAAACCAAACCAAACCAAGTGGTTTGATATCATTGAACCGAATCTGTATCCATCAGATTGCCTCCGTATCACGAAATTATTCCGAAAATCAGGTTCACCATCGTAGTTCAGGTGTGATTAAAGTTTATGGATGTGATTTATGCTTGTGCATGATTAAGTTCTTTGTTCAAGTTGAAATTTATGCTTGAAAGGCTGAGAAATCCTATGGGTTAGGATCTGGATAGTCCAAGTGGACTGATAGATAGTCCTAGTGGATCTAAGGATAACCCTATTTGGGTCAAAATATAGATAACCCATTCTGGGTTGGAATATGGATAACCCTATGTGGGTCAAAATGTAGATAAATATCCTAGTGGATCTATTGGATAGTCCAAGTGGACTAAGGTTTGGATCCGAATTTGGGTTTCTCCCAAATAGCCTACGTATCCTAGGGTTTGTCCTAGGAATCAGAATCCACGTAGTTCGGGCAGATAACCCTATTTGGGTCAAAATATGGGTAAGTAACCTAGTGGATCTATGGATAGTCTGAGTGGACTAAGATTTGGATAACCCTTTTTAGATTGGAATATGGATAGATATCCTAGTGGATCTATGGATAGTCCGAGTGGACTAAGGTTTGGATAACCCTTTTTGGGTTAGAATATGGATAGATATCCTAGTGGATCTATGGATAGTCCGAGTGGACTAAGGTGTGGGTAACCCTATTTGGGTTAAAATATGGGGATATCCTAGTGGATCTATGGATAGTCCGAGTGGACTAAATTGTGGATCCGAATTTGGGTTTCTCCCAAATAGCCTACGTATCCTAGGGTTTGACCTAGGAATCAGAATCCGCGTAGTTCGAAAATAACCTGTTCTAGGTTATAAAGTGAGAACCTGTTCTAGGTTTGGGATTGAGAACCTATTCTAGGTTTAGGATTTAGAACCTATTCTAGGTTTAGGGTTTGCCAAGGGGCAAAATCATCCTAAATCACCCTTTTTATCCTGAATTCTAATTTTGGAAAGTTTGGCAAGACATTCTCTTTCTTTATTAAGATTTTATCATTCCCATTATGCCCTTCCCAAGAATGTGGGTGCCTAAATGCATGTCCCCACACCTACATTGTCTTCTAGAAGTGTGCATATATGGCAGTTTAACTAGGGTGTTGCATAAAATAAGTTATTGCCAAAAAATAGAATATTCTATCTAAATATGACACATAAAACATTTATGACAAGAAATTCACATACAGTAAGAATGTTTAAAATCTTTCAAATATGGCATGTATTGCAAATAAGGCAAGAGCCTACATGGCATGATCTAGTATGCTATTTTCTACCCTAATTGTTATTTTCTTTCCATTTTAGGGTTTTATACCCTAATTATTATTTTATTTCCATTTTTTTAGGGTTTTCTACCCTAATTGTTACATTCTTTCCATTTTAGGGTTTTCTACCCTAATTATTATTTTCTTTCCATCTTAGGGTTTTCTACCCTAAATGTTACTTTCTTCCCATTTTAGGGTTTTCTACCCTAATTATTATTTTCTTTCCATCTTAGGGTTTTCTACCCTAAATGTTACTTTCTTTCCATTTTAGGGTTTTCTACCCTAATTATTATTTTCTTTCCATCTTAGGGTTTTCTACCCTAAATGTTACTTCTTTCCATTTTAGGGTTTTCTACATTCCTAATTATTTATTTTATTTCCATTTTTTAGGATTTTCTACCCTAATTGTTACATTCTTTCCATTTTAGGGTTTTCTACCCTAATTGTTATTTTATTTCCATTTTTTTAGGGTTTTCTACCCTAATTGTTACATTCTTTCCATTTTAGGGTTTTCTACCCTAATTATTATTTTCTTGCCATCTTAGGGTTTTCTACCCTAAATGTTACTTTCTTTCCATTTTAGGGTTTTCTACCCTAATTATTATTTTCTTTCCATCTTAGGGTTTTCTACCCTAAATGTTACTTTCTTTCCATTTTAGGGTTTTCTACCCTAATTATTATTTTCTTTCCATCTTAGGGTTTTCTACCCTAAATGTTACTTTCTTTCCATTTTAGGGTTTTCTACCCTAATTATTATTTTCTTTCCATCTTAGGATTTTCTACCCTAAATGTTACTTTCTTTCCATTTTAGGGTTTTCTACCCTAATTATTATTTTGTTTTTATTTTTAGGGTTTTCTACCCTAATTATGGCAATAAGCATCCAACTATGGCAATGAGCATTCAAACATGGCAGTGTATCTAAAAAAAAATACTCATGATGAAAAATTCAATGGTATAAATCACTATTAATGGTAATCTAACCGTTCAGATGCTTTGAAATCAATCATGATGATAATCTAATGGTTTAGATGCATTTAAAACATTCATAGTGAAGATCCGACGATTCAGATTCATTTAAGACACTCATAATGAAGATCCATTGGTTTGGATCAAGCATCAACATATCTAAAATCAATGGTCCAGATTTGCTAATTCAAACATCCAAGATCAATGACCCGATTTTATCATTAAAGCATCCGAGATCGATGGCCAAATTTTATCTCATGAAAATTCATAATCAGAGGCCATGATCAATCACTTAAGGAAAATCTAAATCAAAGGCTAGATCAATCACCTTAAGATTTCGAATCATATGGCTCACAATTGATCAAATTAAAATTCATTCAATATCAATGGCTCAAATTACATCCTCATCAGATTAACATCAATGCCTCAAATCATATGACCATTTCATGGCATCATATGATCAAACAAAAAATAATCATCCAAAAACTCAATTTCATGGGAGAGAAGATTAGGTGATAAATTTACGGATCAAGGGGGATTGCAATGGATATGGAGTAGCGAGTTGGGATAATGGCTGCATGTGATAGGATGTTACAGTGGTACACCGAATCAGGTAAGTGAATGGTGGTATTGATAATAAAAAGAATGAAAGAGGAGAGGGTTTACCTGGTTTGCAGATCCCCGAACCTTCGCTCTTCTTCTTCTCCTCTCTTCAGCTTTCTTTAGCTTTCGGATTCCCAAAACCGAACCCCCCTAAGAAAGCCCACGTTTCCTCCTTTTTTCTCTCTTCTTCCCTTCTTTTTCTCCCAAAACCTAGTCCCAAAAGAAAATTCCCAAAATCCCTACTAATTCTCCTTTTTCTTTCCCTCTTTTCTCTCTCTTCTCCCTTTCTTTTCTCCCAAAACCGAGCCCCCCTAGAGAAGCTCACATTTCCTCCTTTTTTTTCTCTCTTCCTCCCTTCTTTTTCTCCCAAAATCTAGCCCCAAAAGAAAAACCCTCACTCATTCACGTTTTTTCCTATTCTTTTCTCTCTCTTCTCCCTTTATTTTCTCCCAAAACCGAGCCCCCCTAGAGAAGCTCACGTTTCCTCCTTTTTTCTCTCTTATTCCCTTCTTTTTCTCCCAAAACCTAGCCCCAAAAGAAAAACCCTCACTCATTCACGTTTTTTCCTTTTCTTTTATTCTCTTTTTTCCCTTTCTTTTCTCCCAAAACCGAGCCCCCCTAGAGAAGCTCACGTTCCCTCCTTTTTTCTCTCTTCTTCCCTTCTTTTTCTCCCAAAACCTAGCCCCAAAAGAAAAACCCTCACTCATTCACATTTTTTCCTTTTCTTTTATTCTCTTTTGGAAATCCAAAAAATATTTTTGTTTATCTTAGAAAAGCCCACGTTTTTTCCTCTTTCTTCTTCCCTTTTTTTTTTCCCACATAATCTTTTTGGATTCCCTTAGAAAAGCTCACGTTTTTCCTCTTTCTTCTTTCCCTTTTTTTTCTCCAACAAAATCTTTTTGTTTATCTTAGAAAAGCCCACATTTTTTCCTCTTTCTTCTTTCCTTTTTTTTCTCCAACAAAATCTTTTGGATTCCCTTAGAAACCCTAATCCCCCTTCTCCTTTTACGTCTCCTCTCTATCCCTTTTTTTCCTTTTTTTTCATTTAGATTTACTCTAAAATCGAGATTTTCTCTCTCTCAATCTCTCTGATTTCCTTCCAAAAAGAAAAAAGAACCCTAATCACGTCTCCTCTTTCTCCTCTCTCTCATCCTTCCCTTTTAGATTTTATTCAGATCCTACTTCCTTTTTATATAAAACATATAAATATATAATATATTAATATATATAATATAATATACATATAAGACATATGTATATATTTTACGATATACAATAATATATTATATATTATATAAACATATAAATAATATATAAAAGAAATACATGCATAAGCACCAACATGAATCGGTCTGAATTGACAAGGATTGACTGGGTTGGGTCAAGACTAGCTTGGGTTGAGCTGAGTTGACTGGACTGATTGGAATTAACTGGGTTTTCTCTCCTTGTCATTTCACGGGTCATTTCCGCTGTCATCCCGCATGGAATTTTTCGATGGCCTCTATTCCAAATTTTTTGCGTTCATTTTGTAGAACATTAAAAATGAGGAATATAGGAATTTGAATCACCTCATTTGGAAGTAAAATGGTCAACTTATGAATTTTTGAAGTTTAAGCGGACCAATTATCGATAATTTGGCTGACCATTCTGCATGAGATCCTTCGGAGGCTTTTACTGGAAATATTTTACGTCCACTTTGTAGAGCACTAAAAATGGAACATAATGAGACTGGAATCACCTGAATCCGATGTAGAACGGAAAAGATATGCAGCTTTGAAGTTCTAACGATAATTTTGCATGCAAGTTTGCATGGGACCCACTGGTGACTTCTACCGAGGATTTTTTACGTCCACTTTGTAGAACATCATGAATGAAGAATAATGGTCTTGGAATCATCTGAATCCAATGTAGAACGGGAAAGATATGAAGCTTTGAAGTTCTAACGATCATTTTGCATGCAAGTTTGCATGGGACCCACTGGTGACTTCTACCCGGGATTTTTTACGTCCACTTTGTAGAACATCATGAATAAAGAATAATGGTCTTGGGATCATCTGAATCCGATGTAGAACGGGAAATATATGAAGCTTTGAAGTTCTAACGATCATTTTGCATGCAAGTTTGCATGGGACCCACTGGTGACTTCTACCCGGGATTTTTTACGTCCACTTTGTAGAACATCATGAATGAAGAATAATGGTCTTGGAATCATCTGAATCCGATGTCGGATGATCAAGATATGATGATTTGAAATTCAAACGATCCGACTTAGGATAATTTGCATGAAGGCCCCTGGGATTATTTATAATAATTTCAGAAACCTCCCTTATATGTATCATCCGACTAAAATGGTCATATCTTCCTCATTTGATATCGGAATTGAGCAATTCTGGTCTCCTTTCGAAGATAATTCTATGACCTATGCATCTATGTAGATAATAGCCCATGACCCTGCTGTGGGGATCAGTGAAAAATCACAAATCTTTGGGTTAAAGGTCAGAAACCTGCCATATTGGTTCACTTATGCCGAGGGTGGCAAAAATGGGGTGCTTACAGGTTGCGAGCGGTATAGTCGACCGGTCAGAATTAGAATTCTGACCGAGACATAGCGGTCGCACACCTGGGGAGATACCGGTCGACCGGTATAGGCAAAACCGTCGACCGGTATGCCCAGAATTGGCTTTAAAATCGCAAAAAGTGAGAAAATTTCTCACTTTTCCTTCTCTTTTCTCTCCGGTGGCGATTCCTCTCTGCCCAACCGAGTTGCTACAGTCCGGCCGGTGACCTTAGAAGCCGATTCCTTCCGTTCCAAGCGTAGAACATCGTCTCCAGGTAGGTCTCTTCCCTCTCTCTCATGTTTTTACAAATTTTTCATATCGTCTATATGTAGAAATTTAGGTTTTTCATTGATTGAGATGTTCCAACCGTGGGAATTCTTTTCCTTCGGCTTGGAAAGGGTTTAGGGACCCCCAAGAGCAAAAGCCCTCAACCAATTTGAGGTTTCATCGAACGGTTTTCATAAAAATCGAATTTTTACATGTTTTGACCTAGGTTTTCCAAAATTTTCGAGTTTCTTGATTTTTTCTTAAATTTCTTAAATTTCTTATTGGAATTGCTTGTGATTGATTTGTCAAAGAGTGTGGGGGTTACGTAAGTCCTCCTCGCCATGTTTTTGGGTGAGTTCGAGGCTTTTGCCCAATTTACAGTCGTTATGCTGCCAAAATTTCGACAAAATCTAACATTTTCATCTTGTTTTCTTTTGTTTTTGCAGTTTAAAATGGCTCCACGACGTGTTCTTGGGAAACGTCCTCATGGCTCGAGTTCATGTGCTCCCCAGCCACCAGTTCCCCAACTTGACGAACACTGGTTTCGTTCAATAAAGGCACAAGCTTGGTTCCCGTGGTTCGATAACAAAAACATTGAATCCGGGCGTCGGGTTAACTTGGAACAATTGGACCGGTTCGATGTACGAGCTGCTTTCGGCAGGCTTGGTTGGTTGCCTATCATTTCTTACACAGATACCACCCGTCCCAATCTGGTTAAGCATTTCTATGCTAACCTGGAGCTGCACGGAGATGTTAACGATCCCAACCAAGGTAGGGATTTGCGCATTACCAGCTATGTCAGGGGTGTACCTATCTCCTTCAACACCCACCAGCTGGCCGACCTTCTAAGGGTTCCTAATGATGGAGACCTAGTGTATTGCCCTCCCAAAGCGAAGGGCTATCTGACTGAGGATCTGCGCCGAGAGATAGCGGATCAGATACTAAACCCTGGAGCTCCTATGAAGGCGACTAGCTTGAGACCTGTACCTCGGGTATACAGTCGCATCATTCAGCACAATATCGTGCCCCAGAGCGGCCACTACAGTGAGTTATCCCAGCTCACTCAGAACATTACTTATTGCGTCTGCACCGGGGAGCGGGTCTCTCTCCCTTACCTCATCATCAGGACCATGCATCAGGCGACCCTGGCCGATCAGGCCAGTAACCTTCCATACGGTCGTCTCATTACCTTCCTGCTACGTCGCTTGGGCGTAAGCATGAGAGGCGAGGTGACCGTTGAGGATACTATGACCTCCGACATAGACTGGGACGCCATTCAGAGGATGCAGATGGTTGACCTGCCTGTTAGCGATGACGAGTTGGAGGCTCGCCCTCGCCCACTTGGGAGGGTAGCAGCCGCAGCAGCAGCAGCAGCAGCAGCCAATGCGGCCTATGCAGCCGAGCTCGAGCGGGATGACGACGAGGAGAGGGCCGAGGGTGTACCAGTGCCAGCTCCACAGCCTACACCTGCAGCACCACCATCTACCTCTACCGCCGGACCGTCTCATCCTTTCCCAGACCCGATGTTGAGTATGTTCACTGAGATCAGGGGTACCCAGAGGGTCATCCTAGAGGCTTAGCGAGAGATAGGTCAGGAGTTGGGACGTCTGGCTCGTAGCCTACGGGTGACTCAGGACCAGGTACATTGGCTTAGGGTCGCTTACGAGCGAGATTATGATATAGCAGACCCTATTCCTCCTAGGCCCCCACCCCATGATTGTTCCTTTTATTTCTCTCACTTATGACTGTTTATATAACAGGGTAACTGTCCAGTTTGTGGACTGTACCCTGTAGCACTATTTCCTTTGATACTCTTTTCTTTAATGAAAATTTTTATGTTTCACCTAACTAGTGTATGTGCACATGTTGAGTTCCATATTTAGAATAGTACATTATTCTCTTTCTTAATCAGTCTCAGGTATCAAACAATGCTTAGGGTGTGTTTGTATTAAGATTTTTAAATTTTTCCTAACTCCGTTCATCGACTTAGTTAAGTGCAATATGGTCTGTGGGCAGAGCCCGAGGGCTCTGATACCAAGTTGTCACACCCCAATTCTGATCCAACTAGAATGGTGTGAGTGAACCATCATTGAACCAACGGTACACACCAGGATCTCGAATAGGCCGTGTCCACTCATACAAACCATTACATATAACCACAATTAGAATATAAATAATATAGCGGAAGTCTTTAAAATATAATGAATTGAGTATCTATTGATAAATTAAATAAGTATCCAATTATTCAAATCC
Organism: Protea cynaroides; assembly: GCA_028583415.1. NCBI lineage: Eukaryota > Viridiplantae > Streptophyta > Magnoliopsida > Proteales > Proteaceae > Protea > Protea cynaroides. The sequence goes on from JAMYWD010001641.1 coordinate 22,067, forward strand.
AAATCATAAATATAATACCATTACATCACTTTAATCCAACCGAAAATAATGAAAATAAATAAAAGTCAAATCAAAGGTACACGCAAAAAGGGCACTCGCATGAAGCGTCATGCTCGTCCTCTCCTGCCTGTACACCCAGAGCAGCAACATCACCATACGTCGGAGCGTTCATAAAGTCGTCCACTGTGTAACCTGCATCAACATCTAAAACAATGTACGTACAAAGGGTGAGCTTACAACTTAGCTCAGTAAGACAATCAGATAGTTTCACAATATTATGCATGAGTAACAATCAATTTTATGTTGTGGTCTGGTTTTAAGTTTGCAATGTGCTATAGAAAGGTTTGGTGGCCCCCGCACCTCTATACACGAGTGTGTGGCACCTCATGGATCACACCCCCATTGGCCCACATGCACCCATGATGGAATAGAGATAGAGCTAAGATACCCCCGTACCTCCCCTGATGCTCTACCCATACCAGTACCTAAGCCCCTACTGGCCAGGGCTTGCAAACTAGGCTCGCAACTAACCAATCCTATATGTCATCAATGTATGCTCTATCCCAGCACAACCGTCTACGGCATAGAGATAGAGCTAAGTCATTCCCACACCTCCCCTGATGCCCTATCCGCAATTAACCCACTAGGATAGAAACATAACGCAGGTAGACCCTATCCCAACATAACTCCCTACGGCATAGAGATAGAGCTAAAGCATCGTGGACAAGCCAGCGTCGACTCAGAGACTACAGTGCCACATAACCATGGCCAGGCCAACATCAATATCGGAGACCACCATACCACGACCTTCCCCTGATGCCCCACCCGTACCAAGCATGTTAAGACAGAATACTACAAAAAGTGCTAGTGTGAGGAGCGATCCCAGGCCCATGCCCCACTCCACACACTAACGAAAACAATCACATGCTTAACAATCACATACTAACAATGCATGAACAGTAATAACAACTGAAATTAAAAGATGACATGTGAATATGCACAAACATCACATCACATATAATCAGGTGATTAACAACAACTTACTGTCCATTAATTATTAGGTTTAGGTCAGATTCCCTTACCTGACGCTCGTTTGTTAGCTTGCTCCACGTCGCAAGATCCAAACGGGAAGTCACAAAGTCCTACAATGTTATTAGGGTTTCATTAGAATATATTGCCTAGGGTTTCATGTTGGTCGGAAACCAACATGGTTACAAAAATATACTCACAGAGCTGACCGGTGGCATGTACCGGTCGCAGCTCAGTGGGGAAGACTGGCGACCGGTATGGTCAGCCGATCCCCACAGACCAGCCTCCCGAGGGATACCGGTGGCAACATACCGGTCGCACTATGTGCAACCGGTATAGTCGACCGGTATGTCTCCGAAAGACCATACATGGGTTTTTCGACAGCTGTCGATCATCCTCCCTGGATTTCAAAGGTTTCTCCTATCCATTCTAAGTCTAATCTTTGAGTTAGAGTTATCCCCAACTCATTCAAGTCTAGTTTCGATGAATATCATCTCGGAACTCGAATCTAAGATTTGACGGCAACTTAGGGTTTATTGGCCAATTTAGGGTTTTAGATCAATACCTACTTTGAATGGTATTGATCCACCCACACAACTAACATAGGGTAAGAAGATTGATTCAAACACTTACCGTTGACTGGCGTAGAGTGAGCTTCGTCGAACGGCAATGGCGGCACCCCCTTCTTCTTCCTAGTTCCTTCTCCTTCCCAACCTCCTTCTCTTCTCTAGAGTTTGTGAGAGATAATGGAAAGGATTTGAGGAGGTTTAAGGGTGTATTTATAGGCTAGAATTAGGGTTTAGTAACCCTATTAGGATTAGGAAAGTCTTAGGATTCGAAATTAGGAAAGTGGGACCCTCAGAAGTCAATTTCTAGATTTCCACAATCAGCTGTGCAGAGCTGACCGGTTGACCGGTACCAAGACCGGTACCATCGACCGGTCAACATAAAATCATGTTGATTTGATAGTCTTTGGTCCGATTTCGTACCTGTTTGTCATCCCCTCGTCCCGTCTAGCCCGGTGATGATCGGAAGACCTGCTACGACACAAAACCAAGGTTTAGACCGGGTTTACGGAGTGCGGGTCTTACACCTAGGGTTGATGGAACGTCTGACCCTGGCATCTACCCTACCCTGGGGGTCGCAGTAAACTGCTACCCTACCTGCGACCCACCCTGCTACTCTCGCTTAAAAACAAGCCTAAAAGTGCCGGAATGACTTCTAACTAAAATCTATCGACTTGTTAGGTTTTCCTATTGATATAAAAGTGGTTTTTAAAGCTTGAAGAGGATCTACACTCAAGTAAAGGTGAGGGAACAAGACCTAAACTAATTGGCTAATAATAAACTATTTTTATTTCCTTGAGTCCAATGCCATGACTGATTCTATGCGTGTATGCTTGTATTGTGCATTCAACATGTCATCCAATATTTCTTCTATTAATGTTCATGCATATTAAATTCTATTTTATTTATAACATGATGATGATAATGATGCTAGGAATATACATGTGAATGTTTGTGTGTGTTTGGTGTACTTGATGCGAGTGGGGCATGAGGGGAGGGGTTATGCGGTGTTTGATCTGGACACTTTAGCTCTATCTCTAACTCAAGTCTTGTCCACTGACATCGTCGTATTGCCATTACCTTAGCAGAACTATTACGTCGTAGGGCGTTAGGGGAGGTGATCTCGGACCGTGTAGTCTTCGACTCTGCCGGGGGCCTTAGCCCTATCTCTATGGACGTATTGAGGGATGCTGGGGTGAGGCCTTGGATACACTGTTTGACATTAGGATTGGTTAGTTGCGAGCCCAGTTTGCAAGCCCTCACCAGCAGGGGCTTACGTGTTGGTTTGGGTAGGGCATCAGGGAAAGTGTTATGCGGTGTTTGATCCAGGCACTTTAGCTCTATCTCTATTCTATGTTGGGGTGGATGTGGACGACAATGGTGTTTGATCCGTTGGGTGGGCTTACACACCCTGTGTATAGAGGTGAGGCGGCCACCGAACCTTTCTATAGCACATTGCAAACTTATATACCAGACCACAGATATGAATTGAATGCATGCATATGTTTGTTGCATTGTTTTGTTTGCTCACTGAGCCGTGATGTGTGCTCACCCTTTCGACGTCGAATATTTTTAGTTGATGATGCAGGTACCACTGTGGAAGATTATATGAATGCTTCTGTACACGGGCACATGCTACGATGAAGGCTGAAGACTTAGTAGAAACACATGACTCTTCATGCGAGTGTAACTCATGCGTTTTCGATTAGATTTTCATTTGAATTATTAAGGAAATGTAATTGATATTTTATTTACTTATGTCTCGGTTGATATAACATAACTTGATATTTTATTATTGATTATCACAGTTAGATTCCTCAGTTCATTTAATATTAAGACTTCCGCTATTGTGTATTTATTCTAATTATGGTTGTGGATGTGTATGGTTTAATTTCAACAGACACAGTCTATTAGAGATCCTGGTTGAACCATTGGTTTATTAGCGGTTCATCACACCATTCTGAATAGTGTGGAATTGGGGTGTGACAACTTGGTATCAGAGCTCTCAGGCCCTGTCTTTTAAACCAGTATACTACCACAAAAGTTTGTGAACTGAGATAGGATAAAAATTTAAAAGCTGTAATAATAACACACCATAAGCATTTGTGTTGTTTGAGATAAAAATTGAAAGAGAATAATGCATCTATTAAATGAGAAACAAATTTATATACATTCAAAGGAAGAACAAATGTATATATATACAAGTCTAAGCAGAGTACAGTCCACATCCCGGATAGTTACTCTGAAGTACAAAAAGAAAGATAAAAGAAAATACATCAAGAAGCTGGAGGTGATGGGGGAGGCGGTGCCTCGCGGTCTCTGTCATAATCCTCAGCATAGACTCTAGTCAACCAAGCTATCTGAGTTTGGGTCGTCTGGAGACTAGCTGTGAGATCAGCCACCCGCTGGTCAGTCACACGCTGAGCATCCATAAGCTCTCCCACCCATTGATCTGACATGTGCTGAGCATCCAGAAGCTCTCCCACCCGCTGATCGGACATGCGCTGAGCATCTAGAAGCTCTCCCATCCTCAGATCGGACATGCGCTGAGCCTCTCAAATCTCATGCAATTCCCCATCATGTCATCAGAAGGTACATGTGAAGGACCAGCTGCATGTGAAGGACCAGCTGCATAAGAAGGATCAGCTCCCATAGCATGAGTAGGTGATGGAGGGGGTATGGAATCCACATCTATGTATAAACGATCATCATCACCCCCATGAACCCCAGCTCCAGCTGCTGCTGCCTCAGCGTCAGCCATCTCCACTCGAGTACGTGGATGCACCAGAGCGTTCCTCTCCTCGTCGCTGACTTGGGCATCCCGCATGCCCATTTTACAGATGGCCTCCCAATCCAGAGGTGATGAGAAGGATTTCTCCTGAATCCTCTCATCCACCATGTCAACACCCAGGCGGATAAGCAGCATAGAGATCATGCGTCCATAGGGCAGGTTGCCAGTATGACCGGACAACGTAGCACTGATCATCGTCCGCATGATGATGTAAGGAAGGCAGACGGGCTGCCTCGTGCAGATACAGTACAATAGATACTGGGTCAACTGAGAGATCCTCTCGTAGTGCCCACTCTGAGGTATCAGGTTGTGCTGAATAATCTTGCAGTACACCCGAGGCTCTGGACGAAGATAGATCACTTTCATCTCCCAGCGATCCTCTCTGATGATCTGATGGTCAATCTCAGCTCTCATCTCCAATGAAAAGAACTGGGGCTCTCCAGGAGCACATAACACCAAGGGGCCATCATATGAAATTCCCAACAAGTCGGCTAGCTGCCGATAATCAAATGAAATCTCGACCCCCTTGACGTAGCTGGTGATCCGGAGCTCTCTACCCCTCTCGATATCGTTGTAATCTCCCACCACCTGGAGATTACAATAAAACTGTCTCACCAAATCCGGCCGAGTGCAGGCGTCATAGGTGATTACAAGAAGCCAGCCCATGTCACCAAAACCCCTCTCCACATCGAACAGGGCCAGGCTAGCCAAGTCCACCCGGCGACCTCCCTTTACCTTCTTACGAATGTAGCGGGCATATTGTGTCTCCGCCTCGTTAGAACGAAGCGGACTGGGTCATGTACCCTGGGTACTTTGGTACGAGCCATAGTATCTGCAAAAACAAAGAAAAACAAATATTGGTTTAGTAAAGATGAAAAACCCAAAAATTTCGATAGTATAACGACATAAATTGGTCAAAAGCCTCACTTTTCAGCCATACACGTGGGCAGGAGGACTTATAAAGGTTTTAAACAATCCTGCAAGACTCATATAGTTGGAAATTTCATCTAAAGAGATCGAATTTGAAGAAATTTTAAGAAATTCAAAAATCTCGACAAATTAGGGCAAAAATGGGAAATTTCAAGTTTTTCGATAACCAACCAATGAAACTCAAATATTTTTGAGGGCTTTCGTCCATTGAGTCACCAACAACAAAAACCCCCAATAAAAATCAAATTTTTATGATTGGAAAAAGTTTAATTTGAAGAAAACGATATAAATGAGCAAAAACCTAGTGAAGAAACCCTAAAAACATGAAACTGTAGAGAACATACCTGTAGACGAGTAGACGTCGAAATGAGAAGCAAATAGCACCAATGAGTTCGAGTTGTCACTGTAGCAACTCAGAGGGACGAGCCGAGTCGGAAAGGAGGAGGAAGAATGAGAAATGGATTCAAAATCGGGATTAAAAACCTGATTTTTAGTCCGAGGGTCGGAGAATTCGACCAAAACATCTGACCCCCCCTCCGACCCCCTCATCGACCCACGACTCTCGGTAATCTGACAGAGAACCAGGGGTCGAACCCTGGGTCGGACATCCATCGACCCCTTCATCAACCCCCGACTCTCGATAAGAATCAGTGATTCTCAAGGTCGCATACTGAGGGTCGAACATCCATCGACCCCTACCATCGACCCTGCAGTGAAAAATACAGTATTTTCGACATAATGGTCTGAAAAATTTGAAATTTTCATTTGTTAGTGGATTTAAAATATGAGAATGAAGTATATAATTATTGCCTCACGTATTCTATGATTTTCAGGCATTCCCACTACCAGAACAGATAATGGCTGGACGCAGAGTGACCAGACAAAGCCGTAACTCTATCCCACCACCACCACCTGTGGGGGAAGACAGCCAGATACACCTGGGAATACGAACACAGCACCGTCCATAATTAATTGGAAGACAAATCCTACAAATCTGTCAGCTCCACCTACAGACCTAGCTACAACCGTCATGAATTTGGCCCAACAGCTGCAGCAAATACAATAGGCACAAGCTACTATGCAAGCTGTCATAGGCATGACCTTTCCCGCTGCACAGACGACACCGATGCTAGTAGGACAGGCATGCACAGTACCAGGGGGAAGTAACACAGTACCCTACGCACCTCAGACTCCCATCATGCAGGCTCAAGTACAAAATCCTGAAGTAGCTCCAGGTAGATATCAATACCAACCACCTATGTATGGGGCTTATTTCCTGCATCAACTAGACCACTCCAGACTGGTGGAGCATTTTCTGAAGATGAAGCCCAAGGAGTATAGTGGTAAGCCAGCTGATCCGTTGTGGCCAGCACATTGGATCGATGAGATGAAGAGAAATTTCACGATGATGACAGTGAATGAGGAAGAAAAGGTATTGTGTGCAACATTTATGCTGAAAGGCGATGCACACCACTGGTGGAAGTCCACACGGACATATCTATTGACAAAGCACACCCAATTGACTTGGGATATATATAAGGAGGCATTCTTTGAGAAGTATTTTCCTAGGAGTTTCAGAGATTCTATGGAGAAGGAGTTCCTGAGTTTATATCAGGGACAGATGATTGTTGATGCATACCAACAGCGTTATGAGGAGCTATTTTTCTTTGCACCAGTTAGTATGCAGGTGGAAGATACAAAGACCCGAAGGTTCGTCATGGGACTTAGGGGAAGCATACTTGAACATGTTCTGGGACTTGAAAAGAAAATCTACAATGAAGCTGTACAAATTGCTCGAGTGATAGAGTCGAGCCAGAAAGAGAGCTACTTTGCTCAAAATAGAGGAATCAAAAGGCCAAGTGGGAATTCTTACAGCGGAGGGAACACCTATTCAAACCCTTCCGTACTCAAGGTTTCAATGCTGCAGCCAAGACTACTTCAGCAGCTCAACAGCAACAAAAGCCAAATAATGAAGGGCTAAAATGCTATAACTGCAATCAAGTGGGACATTATTACCGGGAGTGTCCTAAGCCCAAGAAGCAACTACAACAAGGCAGAGTTTACGCGGTTACATCTGAGGATGCTGCCACATCGCCTGATGTGGTCATAGATATGACCTGAATCTTATCATTTTCTATTACATTATCTGAGCATGTAGACTAAATCAAAACAAATCATAGGTATCGTATCTATTAATGGCATTCCCGCCAGAGTACTCTTTGATTCAGGAGCTACTCATTCATTTATATCTGTGTCATTTGGAAAGAAGCTAAATCTACCCCTCAAATCCTTAGACTACAAACTGCTTGTACGATCGCCTATGGGATTAAAAGTGGAATTAGAAAAAGGTTATGGACCATGTCCAGTTCTTATTGATGAAAATACTTTGGATGCAACCTTGATCCAACTTGAGATGGCAGACTTTGACGTCATCTTGGGAATGGACTGGTTAGCTCGGTATTCTACAAACCTATTGTGTGCCGAAAAGAAGCTGACATTTAAAGACAAAGAAGGAGCAGAATTCAGTTTTGCAGGAACCAAACTTCCCCGTAAACGAAAGCTCATACTCACTGCATTAAAGGCTAGGAAGTGCCTTGAGAAAGGAGCAGTTGGGTATCTAGTATCTGTGATCGATCTTACCAAAGAAGCACCACGAATGGAGGATATCGATGTTGTGCGTGAATATCGATGTTGTGCGTGACTATCCAGATGTATTTCATGAAGAACTAC
>JAMYWD010000165.1:0-25000 GCA_028583415.1 Protea cynaroides
GAGGAACAACCATCAACCAAAGGTGGGTGAACAAGACTTAAATTAATTGGTTAATAATAAACTGTTTCACTTATTGAGTCCAATGCCATGAATGATTCTATGCTTTTATGTTTGTAATGTGCATTTCACATGTCATCCAATATTTCTGCTATTACTGCTCATGCATATTTAATTCCGTTTAATTATAATATGATGATGATGATGATGTTAGGAATAAGGATGTAAATGTACGTGTGTGGTTAGTGTGTTTGATGCGAGTGGAGTACCAGGGGGAGGACATGACACTGTGGTTCATCCTGGTCACCTGACATTAGCTCTATCTCTACTCAAGTCTTGTCCACTAACATTGTTGTATCGCCATTACCTTAGCAGAACTATTACGTCGTAGGGCATTAGGGGAGGTGGTCTCGGACTGTGTAGTCTCTGACTCTGTCAGGGGGCCTTAGCTCTATCTCTATAGACTTATTGAGGGATGCTAGGGTGAGGCCTTGGATACACTGTTTGATATTACCATTGATTAGTAGCGAGCCCAGTTTGCAAGCCCTCACCAATAGGGGCTTACGTGTTGGTATGGGTAGGGCATTAGGGGAAGTGTTATGCGGTATTTGATCCGGGCACTTTAGCTCTATCTCTATTCCATGATGGGTGCATGTGGGACGACAATGGTGTTTGATCCATTAGGCAGCTTCACACACTCGTGTATAGAGGTACGGCGGCCACCAATCCTTTCTATTGGACATTGCAAACTTGTAAACTAGACCAAAGATATGAATTGAATGCACGCATATGTTTGTTGCATTGTTTTGTTTGCTCACTGAGCCATGATGTGTGCTCACCCTTTCGACGTCAAATATTAGTTGATGATGTAGGTCCTACTATAGAAGATTATATAAATGCACCAATGTATGGGCATGTTGCTACGATCGATGTGGAAGCTATGGTGGAGTCGCATGATTCGTTGTGCAAGTGCAACTCATGTGTTTACGATTAGATTTAGTTGTTGGATTATCGGAACATGTAATTGATTTATTTATTTTATTTTATTTTATGTCTTTAGTCAATTTGAGATAATTGGATTATTAATTATGTTATCACTGTTAGATACTCAGTTCATTAATATTTAAGACTTCCGCTATTATTTATTTACTCTGATTATGGTTGTGGTTGTATCTGGTTTAATCAAATGGACATGGCTTATACGAGATTCTGGTTGAACTGTTAGATCATAGACTGTTCATCACACCATTCCGGTTGGTTCAAAATTAGGGTGAGACAACTTGGTAACAGAGCTCTCGGGCTCTGTTTATTAAACATGTATACTTCTACAAGAGTCGTGAACTGAGTTAGGATAAAATTTAAAAGCTTTAATAAGAACACACCATAAGCACCTGTGTTGTATGAGACAATAACTAAGACAAAGAATAATGCACATATGAAAAGGAGAAACAAGTTTCATGTATACATCAAATGAGAATGAAAATAACATATATTTGAATCAGAGTACGGTCCACAATCCGGACAGTTACTCTGTAGTATAAAGTAAGAAGAAATAAATGCATCATGGAGCTGGGGGTGCTGGAGGAGGAGGTGCCTCACGATCTCGATCATAGTCCTCAACATATACCCTCGTAAACCAGGCTACCTAAGTCTGGGTCACCTGGAGACTAGCTACTAGATCTGGCACCCGCTGATCAGTAGCACGCTGGGCCTCCCGAATCTCACGTAGCAACCCCATCACGTCATCTGATGGTGGGTGCGAAGGACCAGCTGAGTGGGAAGGAACCTGAGAAGGGCCAGCTCAAGTGCATTGCAGTGGTGATGGAGGAGGTATGGCATCCACGTCCATAAACATCCTGTCATCATCCTCCTCAACATCGCCCTCGTAGATCTCTACTGCTGCAGCTGCTGTCCCCTCCGTGTCTGCTATCTTTAGTCGAGTATGGGGATGCACCATAGCGTTTCTCTCCTTGTCACTAACCTGAGCATCTCACATCCCCATCGTGCAGATGGCCTCCCAGTTAAGTTTAGTCGAAAAAGTGTCCTCATGAATCCTCTCATCAACCAAGTTGACCTGCAAGCGAGTGAGTAGAGTGGTGATCAAACGCCCATAGGTTAGGTTACCCCCCAGTCCAGGCGTCGTAGCACGGTGCATAGTCCTGATAATGATATAAGGAAGGCAGACAGGTTGCCTAGTGTAGATGCAGTATAGGAGGTACTGGGTCAACTATGAAACCTTCTCATAATGTCCACTCTGAGGACTCAGGTTGTGCTGAATAATGTCGCAATACACTCGGGGTTTTGGCCGTAGGTTGATTGTCTTCATCTGCCAGGGATCATCCCTAAGAATCTGGTTATCAAACTCTGCACGCATTCTTCTGACAGGAGCTAGGGTTCCTTGGGTGCACAGTATACTAACGGACCTTCATTTGAGATACCCAGGAGATTAGCCAACTCCTGACATGTTAAAGGAAATCTCCACCCCTTTTAACAAAACTAGTGATCCTGAGCTCTCTATCCCTACTATGTCCTATAGGTCACCCTCCACCTGTAAATTACAGTAAAACTGTTTCACCAACTCAGGACAGGTGCAACCCTCATATAAAATCAGAGGAAGCCAGCCCATATCACCGAATGCGCCCTCTATATCAAATAGGGCTAAGTTGGCCAAGTTGACACAATGATCCCCTTCCACCTTTTTACGCTCATACCGGGCATACTGTGCCTCTGCTTCAGTAGACTAGAAGCGACGGGGATCATAACTCTGGGGACTTTAGTGCGAGCCATTTTATCTGCAAAGACATAGACCAATAAGCAATACACCAGATATAGTGAAAATTCAAAATTTTGACATTATGACAGTGTGATTTGGCCAAAAGCCTCACCTTTCACCCGAACAGTTGGGAAGGAGGACTTACATAGGTCCCAAACCATCTTACAAGGCTCATACAATCAGAAACTTAAACTAGGTAGGTCGAATTTGAAGAAATTTCAACAATTGAGAAAAACCCCAAAATTTAGGTCAAAAGTGGGAATTTTCAAGTTTCTAATAATCTAACCGATGAAACTCAAATTTTCTTGAGGGCTTTCATCCATTGGGTGGCCAATAGCAAAAGCCCCCAATAAAAATCAAATTTTTATAGTCAGAAAAATAGTAATTTGAAGAAAACCCTATAAATGGAGAAAAACCTAGATATGAAAGCTTAAAAAGGAGAACTAGTAGGGAACATACCTGGAAGAACGGAACGTAGTTCGTGGATCGATGAAAGAATCACCAAACTTGTGCGGTCGACACTGTAGCAACTCAGTGGAGGTGAGTTGAGTTGAAGACAAAAGAGAAGAATGGAGAATGACTCCAAAAATCAGGTTTAAAAACTTGATTTGGGGTCGTGTGGTCCCAAAATTCGACCAAAAATGCAACCACATGATCAACCACACGATCGACCACAGGATCTCGGTGAGCTGACAGGGTTTGTGTGGTCGCATACCCTATGGTCGCATATATTGCGACCCCACCATCGACCACACGATGAAAAATACTCTGTTTTGACTGAATGACTTTAAAGATTGAAATTTTACCTTGTTTATTTGGATTTCGACATGAAAATGACGTATATTATGATTGCCTCATATGTTCTTTGAATTTTAGACACTACCACCATCGTAAACAGAAAATGACTGGGCGAAGAATAACCAGGAGAGGACATAACTCAATTCCACCACCACCACCTGTGGGAGAAAATGGCCATGAAAACCCTGAGGAACAGGAGAATCAGAATGTAGTACCGTCAGGAGTCAACGACCACGCTAACCCCACAAGCTTGCCAGCTCCATCAACAGATTTGGCTACTACGGTGATGAATCTAGCATAACAGTTGCAGCAAATAAAGCAAGTGGAAGCCAACATGCAAGCTGCTATGGGAATGGCTTTCCCAGCTGCAAACACTACACCTTTACTGGCAGGACAAGCTACTACGGTACCAGGGGGTAGCAACACTGTGCCCCAAGCATCGACTATGAACAACACGGTACCTCAAGCACCTCAAACGCCATCTGTACAAGCTCAAGTACAAAACGCTGAAGTAGCTCAAGGCATATACAACCAGGGTAATTATCAGTATCAACCACCTATATATGGAGCGTATGCTTAGTATCAGTTGGACCATTCTCGACTGATCGAGTGTTTTCTGGAGATGAAGCCTAAGGAGTTTAATGGCAAGCCAGCGGATCCTTTGTGGTCAGCTCACTGGATCGACGAGATGGAAAGGAACTTCATGATGATGACTGTAAATGAAGAGGGAAAAGTGCTATGTGCCACATTTATGCTGAAGGGCGATGCACACCATTGGTGGAAGTTCACTCAAAGTTATCTGTTAACGAAGCAAGCCCAATTAACCTGGGCTATCTATAAAGAAGCATTCTTCGAGAAGTATTTTCCCAGAAGTTTTAGAAAAGCGATGGAAAGAGAGTTTCTGAGTCTGTATCAGGGACAGATGACTGTGGATGCGTATCAATAGCGTTATGAAGAGCTGTTTTTCTTTGCTCCGTCTAGCATGCAGGAGGAAAATACCAAAATTCGAAGGTTTGTCATGGGACATAGGGGGAACTATCCGTGAGCTTGTATTGGGACTGGAAAAGAAGATTTATAATGAAGCGGTACGAATTGCTAGAGTACTGGAATCGAGCCAGAGGGAAAGTTATTTTACTCAGAACAGAGGTATCAAAAGGCCTAATGAAAATAAATATAACGGAGGGAACACAAAGACCTTTAAACCCTTCCGTACTCAAGGCTTCAATGCTGCAGCCAAGACTACTCCAACAGTCCAACCTCAACAGAAACAAAGTAGTAAGGGAGTAAAATGCTTTAACTGTAATCAAATAGGACATTATTCAAGGGAGTGTCCTAAGCCCAGGAAGCAACTACAACAAGGAAAGGTTTATGCCGTTACATCTGAGGATGCTGTCGCATCACCTGATGTGGTCACAGGTATGACCTGAACCTTTCATTTTGTATTACCTTGTGTAAGCATGTAGACTAAATTAAATCAAATCACAGGTATCGTACCTATTAATGGCATACCCGCCCGAGTACTCTTTGATTCTGGAGCTACTCATTCTTTTATATCTGTGTCATTTGAAAAGAAGCTAAATCTATCCCTCAGACCTTTAGACTACAAATTTCTTGTACATTCATCTATGGGATTAGGAGTGGAACTATAAAAAGGTTATGGACCATGTTCAGTTCTTATCGGCGAGAAAATTTTGGATGCAGCTTTAATTCAACTCGAGATGGCAGACTTTGACATTATCTTGGGAATGGATTTGTTAGCTCGGCACTCTGCAAACCTATTATGTGTAGAAAAGAAACTGACATTTAAAGACAAGGAAGGAGCATAGTTTAGTTCTGCGGGAACCAAACTTCCCCGTAAACGAAAACTCATTCTCTCTGCATTAAAGGCTAGAAAATGCCTCGAAAAAGGGGAAATTGGGTATCTAGTATTCGTGGTTGACCTCACCAAGGAAGCACCACGAATGGAGGATATTGATGTTGTGCCTGACTTTTCAGATGTATTTTCTGAGGATGTACCAGGACTACCACCCGACCGAGCGACCGAGTTCATTATAGATTTTATACCCAGAGCCGTACCAGTATTTATAGCACCCTATCGAATGGCTCCTACTGAATTGAAGGAACTGAAGGTACAGTTACAGGAATTACTGGACAAAGATTATATCAGACCCAGCATATCACCATGGGGAGCACCGATATTGTTTGTAAAAAAGAAGGACGGTAGCATTTGACTGTGTATAGACTATCAGGAACTGAATAAGCTTACAATCAAGAATCGGTACCCGTTGCCTCGGATCTATGAATTGTTCAATCAGTTGCAAGGTGCCAAAGTGTTCTCCAAAATTGATCTTTAGTCAGGATACCATCAGTTGAAGATTAAGGAAGGTGATATTCCGAAGACAGCATTCAGAACAAGATATGGATTAACCAACGCACTCGTAACTTTTATGGAACTCATGAATCAGGTATTCCATGATATGTTGGATACATCAGTCATTATGTTTATTGACGATATATTAGTCTACTCCAAGGATAAAGAAACTCATGTCACAAGTCTAAGAGCCGCTCTGCAGCGACTCAGAAAAGAGAAGCTTTACGCCAAATTTATAAAGTGTGAGTTTTGGCTAAATGAAGTTGCTTTCTTAGGGCATGTTGTATCTACTGAAGGAATTAAAGTGGACCCTAGCAAGATTGAAGCCATTGTGAAATGGGAAGCACCTAAAAGTGTTACAGAAATAAGAAGTTTCTTAGGTTTAGTAGGTTATTATCGACGATTCGTGGAAGATTACTCTAGAATCGTCGTACCTCTCACCAGTTTGACTAAGAAAGGAGAAAAGTTTGTTTGGACCAACAAATGTGAGGAGGGTTTTCAAACATTGAAGGCTAGATTGATATCAGCTCCCATCATGACTATTTTGATCTCAGGACAACCATTTACCTTGTACACTGATGCGTCTGGGTTAGGATGTGTACTTATGCAAGGAGAACAAGTAGTTGCATATGCCTCAAGACAATTGAAGATGCATGAGAATAACTATCCCACTCATGACTTGGAATTAGCAATAGTAGTACATGTTGTTAAGATATGGAGACATTATTTGTATGGTGAGAAATTTTAGATTAAATCAGATCATAAGAGTCTTACTTATCTTTTCAATCAGAAAGAGTTGAACATGAGACAAAGAAAATGGCTAAAATTATTGAAGGATTATGATTGTGATATCTAGTATCATCCAGGAAAGGCTAATGTAGTTGCTGATGCGCTAAGCAAATAAGCAATGATAAAATCCCAGGGAGAATTTAACACAATTGCGGCAATGTGTGTTATAGGAGAAGTATTCAATTATGGTAATGAGCAGTTCGTGATACATACACTGGATGGATTAACCAACCAAGGGTTTATTCATCGGTTTTCAAATATGTTTGCCACATTGAAGATTATACCTGATATATTAGACAAAGTGAAAGCCACTATTAAATCAGACCCTTATCTGAGAACGGTGCAAGAAGACATCAAAAAAGGTAGGACTACTCCTGAGTTCACCTTAGACGTTGAAAAGGTACTAAAATACAAAGGAAGAGTATGTGTTCTTGAAAATGAAGACTTGGATATTAGACACAGACTAATGAAGGAAGCTCACACCACCGCTTATTCGGTACATCCTGGAAGTACGAAGATGTATCATGATCTGAAGAAGCTATATTGGTGGAGAGGAATGAAGGTGGATGTAGCTAAATTTGTGTCTCAATGCCTAAATTGTCAGAGGTAAAGGTTGAAAAGCAGTGACCTGCCGGATTGTTGCAGCCACTACTAGAACCAGCATGAAAATGGGACTGCATCACTATGGACTTCCTCTCCAGATTACCATTGACTCCCCGAGTAGTTGACATGGTCTAGGTGATTATGGATCGTTTGACTAAGACAGCTCGTTTCATAGCTATATGACCTCAGTATACCCTAGAGAGGTTGGCCAAGCTATATGTAGATAATATTGTCAGATTGCATGGTGTACCTGAAAGCATTGTGTCCGACAGAGACCCACGCTTTACCTCAAAGTTTTGAGAAGGACTATAGAAGGCTATGGGTACAACTTTAAAGTTTAGTACTGCGTTCCATCTTCAGACAGACTGACAGTCGAAGTGTACCATTTAGATTTTAAAAGACATGCTTTGAGCCTGTGTTATTGATTTTAAAGGATCATGGGATGAGAAACTACCGTTGATTGAGTTTGCCTATAACAACAACTATCTAGCTACAATACAGATGTCACCCTATGAAGCACTGTATGGTAGGAAGTGTCAAACTCCTTTGTTTAGGAATGAAATTGGAGAACGGAGTTTTGTTGGACCAGAGTTTGTTGAAGAGACTTATCGATTAGTCGACATTATCAAGGAAAGAGTTAGAACAGCTCAGAACCGTCAGAAACAGTATGTAGATAATCGACGTCAAGACCTTGAATTCATCGTAAGTGATAAGGTATTCATAAAAATATCACCTATGCGAGGCTTAAAGCTATTCGGACAGAAAGGGAAGCTAAGTCCGAGATATGTCGGGCCATATGAAATTCTAGCTAAACGTGGGAAAGTGGCGTATCAGTTAGCATTACCCCCATCTATGTCAAATGTACATGATGTATTTCATATCTCATTACTGAAGAAGTACGTCAAAGATCCAACACACGTGATAACAGCGGATCCACCGAATCTAACTGATGATTTGACATTCTAAGTAGCACCAACTGAAATAACCAGCCAGAAGGTTCAACGTCTATGCAACCACGACATTTATTATGTTAAGGTTATTTGGAGGAGCCAAGATGTAGAAGATATCACATGGGAAAAAGAGGATGCTATGCGAAAGCAATATCCTCACATTTTCGACTCTGAAGGTATGTGCAAATTTTAAGGATGAAATTTATAATAAGACGGGGGAGTTGTAAGACCCGTATAATACTAACCGGTCTTACCACCTTGTATCATGGTCGGGCCAAGTGGACCAAGTGCGTGAAGAAACCACAAGGCTAAGTAAGAAATTGAACCCAAAATTAACTAATTAGGAGCGTGTGGTTGCATACCTAAACAGGTGTTGTCGACCACACCTCAGAATAAAGCGACCATAGGAGTCTGGGATATGTGGTCATAATTTTTTACTGTGCGGTCGATGGGTTCTGCGATCACACCTGTGACCACATGAAGTCAGACAAACTCCATGATTAGGAAACCTTCCTAATCCGAAGGGGGTTCTTTCCTAATCTTAGTATGACTCTATATGGAGGGTTTTCCTTTATATATAGGGCGTCCGTTAGCCTCTTTCATCCTTTTAAAACTCAAACTGAAAGAAAAAGAAAGAGAAGAGGAGGAAGTAAAGGAGAATTGAAGAGGAAGACTAAGAGAAGAAAATTCAGAGAGAACTCTGAATCTTCAACAAGTATAAGGTATGAAACCATCCCCTACATATGTTGAATACTTAGAATAGATCATGGAGGAGATAGTGATTCAAAGTGAGACCCCAATCATCAAACCATGGACAAATTCTAAGGGATCCATGGAGGGAATCTATTAGGATGATGGATTGTGTAAAATATGAATTTTAAGGCATAGAACAATCGTAGGAAGGATCATGATGATAAGCCAAGGAATCATAACATAAAGGAATTGAGTTGGGAGTGAAAAGTCGACATCACATATGTGGTCGCATGTGTGGCCGTAGGATATGCGACCACACGAGACACACATGACCGACCACACACCCTTGAGAAGTTCCAGGGAGGGTGTGGTCGCATGTGTGGTTGCATGATATGCGACCACACGAGACACACATAACCGACCACACACCCTCGGGAAGTTCCAGGGAGGGTGTGGTCGCATGTGTGGTAACAGGATATGCGACCACACGAGACCCACATAACCGACCACACACCGTCGGAAAAGTTCCAGGGAGGGTGTGGTCGCATGTATGGTCGCATGATATTCAACCACACATAGAGACCACACATCCTCGGGGAAAATTCAGGGACGGTGTGGTTTCATGTATGGTCGCATGATATGCGACCACACCTTGTGACCACAGACCCTGTGGTCGCAGAAACTGAAACCACAGGTGCAGCCGCACCTGCGACCACTTTGCTTCTAGAAGTCCTAATTATTAGAAATAAATTCTAATTTAAAATCTATAAATTTTTTAGGTTTCCAAGTGGTCTAAAAGTGATTTACAAAGCTTGGACGAGGAACAACCATCGACCAAAGGTGAGGGAACAAGACCTAAATTAATTGGCTAATAATAAACTGTTTTACTTATTGAGTCCAATGCCATGAATGATTCTATGCTTGTATGTTTGTAATGTGCATTTTACATGTCATCCAATATTCCTGCTATTACTACTCATGCATATTTAATTTCGTTTATTTATAATATGATGATGATAATGATGTTAGGAATAGGGATGTGAATGTATGTGTGTGGTTAGTATGTTTGATGCGAGTGGAGCATCAGGGGGAGGACGTGACACTATGGTTCATCCTGGTCACCAGACTCTAGCCCTATCTCTACTCAAGTCTTTCCCACTAACATCATCGTATCGCCATTAACTTAGCAGAACTATTACGTTGTAGGGCATCAAGGGAGGTGGCCTGGGACCATGTAGTCTCTGACTCTGTCGGGGGCCTTAGCTCTATCTCTATGGACATATTGAGGGATGCTGGGTTGAGACCTTGGATACACTATTTGACATTAAGATTGGTTAGT
This sequence comes from Protea cynaroides, assembly GCA_028583415.1. Taxonomy (NCBI): domain Eukaryota; kingdom Viridiplantae; phylum Streptophyta; class Magnoliopsida; order Proteales; family Proteaceae; genus Protea; species Protea cynaroides. Next base: position 10,314 of record JAMYWD010000165.1, read on the forward strand.
TGCGAGCCCAGTTTGTAAGCCCTCGCCAATAGAGGCTTACGTGTTGGTATGGGTCGGGCATCAGGGGAAGTGTCATGCGGTGTTTGATCCGGGCACTTTAGCTCTATCTCTATTCCGTGATGGGTGCATGTGGGACAACAATGGTGTTTGATCCATTGGGCAGTTTCACACACTCGTGTATAGAGGTGCGGTGGCCACCAATCCTTTCTATTGCACATTGCAAACTTATAAATCAGACCAAAGATATGAATTGAATGCATGCATATGTTTGTTGCATTATTTTGTTTGCTCACTGAGCCTTGATGTGTGCACACCCTTTCACCATCGAATATTTTAGTTGATGATGCAGGTCCTATTGTGGAAGATTATATGAATGCACCAATGTACGGGCATGTTGCTGCGATCGATGTGGAAGCTATGGTGGAGTCGCATGATTTGTCGCGCGAGTGCAACTCATGTGTTTTTTATTAGATTTAGTTATTGGATTATCGAAACATGTAATTGATTTATTTATTTTATTTTATTTTATGTCTTTAGTAAATTGGAGATAATTGGATTATTAATTATGTTATCATTGCTAGATACTCAATTCATTAATATTTAAGACTTTCGCTATTGCTTATTTACTCTGATTATGGTTGTGGTTGTATCTGGATTAATCAAATGGACACGACCTATACGAGATCCTGGTTGACCCGTTGGATCATAGACGGTTCATCACACCATTCTGGTTGATTTAGAATTGGGGTGTGACAATCTCGATCTGTCTAGCCCAGTCCAGCCCAAACCAGTCCGTACCAAATTGGTTTACCCATGTGCATGTACATTATGTACGTTATAAATATTGCATTATATAATATGTATTGTACCATATGTTATGTTATGTGTCATATATTATTATGATATATAATTTTATATATTACATTATATATGATGTCGGATATGCAAGGGGATTAGATTAGGAATGAAAAAAAAGGTGTATTTTGGTCTTGGGTTCTAGCATGGAAAGACAGAGACTGAGTAAGATCCGATGGAGATTGAGAAAGAATAAATATAGAAAGGCTGAAGAATGAGAAGAAAAGGAATGGTTGGGATCAGTGAGAGGAGCTCTAAGGAAAGACAATAAAGAAAGAATTGAGATGAAAGAGCCTGGGACTGTGAGAATGGAATGAAATAGATGGGAAAGAAATCAAAGGGAGAGAATTAAGATAGAAATCGGGGAGAATCAGAAAAGGAGGAAGTTTTGAGAGTCGATGGACTCTAAATAGAAAGAAACTAAGGAGGATCTGATTGAGAGATTAAAAGGAAAAAGAAAAGGAGAAAGAGATTGGACTTGAATCTAATAGAAATCTAATAGAAAGGGAGAGTGAGAGAGGAAAGGAATAAAAAAAGAAAGGAAGAGAATAGAAACTGAGGGAGTGGGAGAGAGTCAGACTAAGGAAAAGAAAATCAAGGCAGAAAAAGGGATCAAGAAGAAGAAGAAGGGGAATGAAGCAGCTCTGCTAAGCAGATCTACAGAAGAAGCTAAGAGAGTGAATTCTCTGCAACCAGGTAAGTTCATTCTCCTCTGTTGTATTTTTAAGCACTTACCTGTAACCTACAAGAAATCAACACCTCACCGATACCACTTGATCATCCCCCAACCTGCTATCTGATCCCAATGCAGCCACCCAACCTAATATCCTCCGTCTTACCACACCCACTTGGAGCCAACCTATTTCATGACCTATCTAGTTCTAGGTTTACAAAACCATGCTGCTCGTGAGAACACTTGCATATCACTACACCATCCCACTTACATACAACCCAACAAAACCATTTGTCACAACCATCTTACCCCACCTACTCATCTTCCCCATAACCGATACATGCTGCTCATCACCCTCAACTATCTCTAAACCCCTTCGGCCATTCAATACCTCATCTCACCGTGACATAATCCTGCAAAACCCCATGGCCGCACCACTAGTGGCAACCAAGCCATCATCACTGTGAACCCGATACCCTGCAGATTCCATCTCTAAAAGCTCACTATCTCCCTACACCTAATCTACACCATGATTAAGTCTGAACGACATGATTGAAATTTGATTTGATTTGGTCTATTGATGCATGATTAGATATTGACCGTATAATTGAAATTTGATTTGGTATATTGATGAAAATTGGTCCAACCACATGCTTGGAATTTTTATGAAATTGATCCGACCATGGCTTGAAATTTAATATGATTGATCCGACCATGCTTGAAATTTTATGTGAATTAAATGGATTATTGATTTGGGAATTTTATGTGAATGAAATATGGCCATCGATCTTGAATTTAATATGATAAATTATGGACCATTGAAGTTGAATATTAATTTGATCCTATGTGGACCATTGATGTAGAATGAGTTTGATCAATTATGGTTAATGTTGAATGTTAATGTGATCAAATTTGACCATTGATATTGAATGGGTTTTGGTTTGATTAATTGAGCACCCATCGACCATGAAATTTGGCCTTTTGATTGAATTTTAAAGTGATTAATTTCTACCCATTGATTATGAAAGTTTGATGAAAATTATTGGCCATTGATCTTGGAATTTTAAGTGATTTAATTTTGGCCATTGATCTCGGTTGTTTTAATGATCAAATCTGGACTATTGATTTTAGATGTGTTGATGCTTGAATCTAAACCATTAAATCTTGATCATGAGTGTCATAAAGAAATCTGAATCATTAGATCATGATCATGAGTGTCTTAAAGGAATCTAAATGGTTAGGTTATCTTTAGATGTGATTTTAAGCAATCTAAACAGTTGGATTACCATCAAGAGTGTTTTGCACCATTGGACTTTCATCATAAGTGATTTTGAGAATTTGAACCATTGGATCTTGATCATAATTGTTGTGGAGTGAACCATTGATTTCCTAGTATCGTCATGACTATATCCTTATGTAAGATTTGAGCCATTGACCTTGGTTGTTCAGATGAAATCTAAGTCATTGATCATAATGATATTATTTTGAAGGGATCAAACTATTAGATTGAGGATTTGATCTTGATACATTATTGAAGAGATAAATTGAATCTAGATCGTTGATCGAGGATCTGATTTTGATGCACTGTGAGAATCACATCAGACCTCAACCATAAATCTAGAGAATCACATCTGACACATTGAAACATACTTTGTTGGAGAGACATGAGATGCCATGTTTTTCTTCCCATATTAATTCATATGTTTCTTGATATATCTGAAATGTCATGGTTTTTCTTGTGATATTGATTCACATGCTTTCTTCCTATATTTGAGATGATACATGTTGTTTCTTGCCATGTTTGAATGTTTTCTTATTTTGGCAATGATTTACTTTCTGCTACACCCTAGTCGAACTACTATATTTGTATACCTAGCAGGGTGTGGGGATACCCATGTAGGCACCCACATTCACGAAAAGGATAAAAATGAAAAAAATGATAAATCTTAATCAAGAGATATGAAGCCTAGCCCAACACATTACAAATCAAGGTTCTAGGTCTAGGATAGCTTTAGGACTATCCCTACCCCTTAGTTCATTTCGCCGAGGGTACAGAGACCTAGATAGGTGTAATGTGAATCGAGCCATAGAGCTTCTAGGACTACCACTTTGACGATTTGAATCTGCATTTCGAACTATGCAGATCCTGATTCTTAGGATAGTACCCTAAGATATGTAGGTAGTTGGAGAGATTCCCAAACACGGTTCCACAACCTATATTCTAAGTAGTACTAGTGGTTCAATCGGACTGTATGTTCCTATTCTAAGTCATACTTGTGGTTCTCTTGGACTGTACGCACCTATTTTAAGTCGTACCAATGGTTTTCTCGGACTGTATGCACTTACCCTGTACCTGTGGTTTACTCGGATTGTACATCCCTTAGGTTCTTACCTCGTACTTGTGGTCTACTCGGACTATACACCCTTAGGTTCCTATCCCGTACCTATGGTTTACTCAGACTGTATACCCCTTAGATTCATATCTTGTACCTATGGTTCACTCAGACTATATACCCCTTAGGTTCTTACCCACTACCTGTGGTTTACTCGGACTATACACCCCTTAAGTTCCTATCCCGTACCTGTGGTTCACTTGGACTATACACCCATAGGTTCTTATCTCGCTTCTGTGGTTCACTTGGATTGTGTACCCATAGGTTCTTATCTCGTACCTGGGGTTTGCTTTGACTATACACCTTGGGTTCCTATCCCGTACCTATGGTTCACTCAGACTATACACCCTTTAGGTTCCTATCCTGTACCTGTGGCTCACTCAGACTGTACACCCCTTAGGTTCCTATCCCATACCTATGGTTCACTTTGACTGTACACCATTTAGGTTCCTAGCCCAAATCTACAGTTCTCTCAGACTGCACATCTTTAGGTTCCTATCCTATACCTATGGTTCACTCGAACTATACACCGTTTAGGTTCCTATCCTGTACCTATGGTTCACTAGAACTGTACATGTCACACCTCAATTCTAGACTAACCAATGGTGTGATGAACCGTCATGAAAACCAACTGTTCAAACCAGGATCTCGTATAGGCTATGCCAACCATGTTAAACCAAAACACATTCCACAGTAATAAACAGAGAGATTTGAGTAATAGCGGAAGTCTTATTAATAATGAACTGAGGTCTACATAATAAATAATTAAATGATCCAATTATTTCTAATTAACCAAAACATAATTAATACATATTACAAGTATCAAAATACTAAAGTTAAACACTAAGCGTAACCAAGATGGAAACACTCGTTTGATGAGTCTTGCTCATCCTCCACAGCTTGCACATCCATAGCCTCTATATGTCCATACGTTGGTGTATCCATGTAGTCTCCAATAGTAACACCTGCAACATTAGAAACTAAAAATAATTGAGTGCACGAGGGTCAGCTCTCCATCTTGAGCTCAGTGAGTACACAAAACAATGCGAAAAACATATGCATGCATTCAATTCATATCTTTGGTCACGTTTTTAAGTTTGTAATATGCTATACAAAGGATTGGAGGCCACCGCACCTCTATACATGAGTGTGTGAATTCGCCCAATGGATCAAACACCATTGCCGTCCCATATGCATCCACCATGGAATAAAGATAGAGCTAAAGTGTCCAGATCAAACACCGCCAACACTTCCCCTGATGCCCTACCCATACCAACACGTAAGCCCTTATTGGCGAGGGCTTACAAACTGGGCTAACAACTAACCAATCCTAATGCCATATAGTGTATCCAAGGCCTCACCCCAGCATACCTCAATACATCCATAGAGATAGAGCTAAGGCCCCCTGGCAGAGTCAGAGACTACACGGTCCGAGACCACCTCCCTGATGCCCTATGATGTAATAGTTCCACTTAGGTAATGGCGATAGGACGGTGTCAATGGGCAAGACATCAGTAGAGATAGAGCTAGAGTCTAGTAACGAGATCAGAGACCACCATGCCACGTCCTCCCCTTGATGCTCCACTTGCATCCAACACACTAACCACACACATACTTTCACATGCCTATTCCTAGCATCATCATCATCATCATGTTATGAATAAACAGAATTAAATATGCATGAACAGTAATAGCAGGAATATTGGATGAAATGTGAGATGCACATTACAAGCATACAAGTATAGAATCAGTAATGGCATTGGACTTAAATAAATAAATAGTTTGTTATTATCCAATTAGTTTAGGTCATGTTCCCTTACCTTTGATTGATGTTTGTTCCTCTCCCAAGCTTTGGAAGTCACTTTGAATCTATTAGGAACCTAAACAATTAAATTATTTAAGTTAGGGCTGAAGTTTATCAAGTTACAATAGTCAAAAACCTTGTTTGGTCTCAAAATATACTTATTGTTATCCTACGATTGATGCTATGGTCGATGCTATGGTAACAATATATGCCACCATAGGACATACGGTTGATATCCTATAGTCGCATTACATGCGATCGTACCTGCTACCGTAAGTTCCTTGAATTATTCCTCGAATGGCTGTGGTCGATACTTTTCTCATCTTATGGTCGACCATAGCTGCAACCATACATAGTCAGGTTAATTTTTACTTCTCATATGACTTCCTCCTCTTGGCTCAGTAATGGGGTCCTCCCTAATGATCATTCTAAGGCTTTTAATTACAGTTTACCCTTATCAATTATTCCTAACCTATTCTCTCATGGTTTTGCTTAGAAATTCCATAAACGAAATCGTTACAATAGATTCAACACATCAACTTCTTGGAACAAAACCTATCATATCTGATCTATCCTACAGAGTCAAGTCTATACCTTAGAAATTCCATAACCAAAATCGTTACATTAGATTCAACACATCAACTTGATGGAACGGAACCTATCCTATTTGATCTATCTTACAGAGTCAAATCTATACATTAAGCTTGTTGTAGAAAGATAGAACTCTTCTCTGTAAACCTTTCTCTTAGCCATCTTCTTCAAATCTCAATCTCCTTCTCTTCCTCTCTCTCTCTTTATCTCTTAGGTTTGGAGTTTCAATTTGGGTTCTAAAAGAGTGAGAGGCTAAGGAATGTCCCTTATATAGAAAAAAAAAACCTCCTTATAGAGTCCTCTTTCAATTAGGAAAGAGTCCTCCTCAAATTAGGAAAGTTTCCTAAACAGAGAGTCGGTTCTGGGTTCGTACGGTTGATCATACGGTCGCATAAATTGTCGACCATACAACCAAAACATGCAACCATAGGTCCTACGGTCAACCATAGGTATGACCATAGCACTCAAAACTGCCACCATAGACCTAAAATTTACTGGTTTTTAGTTTTTGACTGGTTGCTTCTATACAAACTTAAACAGTCAAGCACAACAACTAAATTTAACTTGTGGCTTACCTTGTCTTGTGGTTTCTTCATACAATTGGTTCACTTGAGCCGATTATGATGGGAAGATCGATCACGACACGAAAATGTAAGGTTAGATGATTTTGTAGCGTGCGGGTCTTACAACTCCACCACCCTTAATAGAAATTTCATCCTCAAAATTTGCACGAATGGATCTCGCAACTCCCCCCCGTCAAAAAAAATTTTCATCCTCAAAATTTAGATGTACTGTAAGACCCGTATCGAACTAATCGGTCTTACCACCTTGTACCAGGTCTACCCATCATGGTCGAGCCAAATGGACCAAGTGCGTGAAGGAAATGGTGAAACCAAGTACTAAACTGACCCAAAAACAGTGAATTGGAGGGCAGGGTCGCATACCTTGGTAGGCAGGGTTGACCCCCCCTCACATAGAAGTCAGACCCCTGATTTTTCACTGGGGATCAGACAACTTAGGAACTAAGGGTCGACGGGATCTCCGACCCTCTCATCGACCCCCCTGTTTGCCAACAGAAACCGTAAATAGGAAACTTTTCAAATTTCAATGGGATTCCTTCATAATCTCAATAGGACTTTTTTTTGGAGATTCTAATCTATAAATAAGACGTCCCTAAGCCTCTTTTACTCCTTTTGAAACCTTAATTGAGAGTGAGAGAAAGAGAAGAGAAGAAGAAGAGAAGGAAAGTTGGAGAAGAGGACCGAATTGAAGAATTAAGAGAAATCTCTGAATCTCAGCAAACCTAAGGTATGGGCAAGCTTTTTATTTGATAATATAAGACCTTAGAATAGTTCATGAAGAGAGTATGGTCTAGGAGAAACCCAAATCATACACCCATGGGAAGATTTCGATGAAATCCAAGGAGAAATCATGGTAGACAAGGTAAGGAAGAAACCTAGTGTTCTAAGCCATAGAACAAGCCTAGAATGGATTGTGGAAGTAAGCCATAGGACCCAAGTCAAAGAATGGACTGTAGAATGAAAATCTCGACTCAACCCACGGGAGGTCGCACGTGGGGTCGATTGGGAATCGACCCTACCAGACCACAAGATCGACCCCTAGTATTCGAGAAGTCCAGAATAGGGGTGGTCGCACCTAGGGTCGATGGAACATCCGACCCTGGCATCGACCCTACCCTGGGGGTCGATGTAGACTGTTACCCTACCTACGACCCACCCTACGACCCGTGCTTAAAAATAAGCCTAATGATGCCGGAATGACTTCTAACCAAAATCTATCGACTTGTTAGGTTTTTTTATTGATATAAAAGTGGTTTTAAAGCTTGAAAGAGGATCAACACTCAAGCAAAGGTAAGGGAACAAGACCTAAACTAATTGGCTAATAATAAACTGTTTTTATTTCTTGAGTCCAATGCCATGACTGATTCTATGCGTGTATGCTTGTATGTGCATTCAATATGTCATCCAATATTCCTGCTATTACTGTTCATGCATATTTAGTTCTGTTTATTTATAACATGATGATGATGATGATGTTAGGAATAAGCATGTGAATGTATGTGTGTGGTTAGTTTACAATGTGCCGGTAGGGGATGGTATCAACCGGTACAGCCATGTCGTTTTCATGGGGTGTATATTGTGTCAAGGTTCTACTCAAGTCATGTCCATCGACATCGTTGTATCGCCATTACCTTAGCAGAACTATTACGTTGTAGGGTATCAGAGGAGGTGGTCTCGGACCTTGTAGTCTTCGACTCTGTCGGGGGGCCTTAGCTCTATCTCTATGGATGTATTGAGGGATGCTGGGATGAGGCCTTGGATACACTGTTTGATATTAGGATTGGTTAGTTGTGAGTCCAGTTTGTAAGCCCTCGCCAGCAGGGGCTTACGTGTTGGTATGGGCAACCGGTACAACCATGTCATTTTCATGGGGTGTATATTGTCCATGGTGGGTGCATATGGGACGACAGTGCCGATACTTATTGGGAGGATTCACACACTCGTGTATAGAGGTGAGGTGGCCACCGAACCTTTTTATAGCACATTGCAAACTTATAAACCAGACCACAGATATGAATTGAATGCATGCATATGTTTGTTGCATTGTTTTGTTTGCTCACTGACCCATGATGTGTGCTCACCCTTCCGACGTCGAATATTTTTAGTTGATTATGCAGGTACCACGGTGGAAGACTATATGAATACTTCTGTGTACGGGCACGTCGCTGCGATGGAAGCTGAAGATTTAGTGGAAACGCATGACTCTTCATGCGAGTGCAACGCATGCATTTTCAATTAGATTTTGATTTAAATTATTAAGGAAATGTAATTGATATTTTATTTACTTATGTCTCAGTTGATATGACATAATTTGAGACTTTATTTATGATTATCACAGCTAGATTCCTCTGTTCATTTATTATTAAGATTTCTGCTATTGTGTATTTATTCTGATTATGATTGTAGATGTGTGTGGTTTAGTTTACATGGACACAGCCTATTAGAGATCCTGGTTGAACCATTGGTTTATTAGCGGTTCATCACACCATTCTGAATAGTGCAGAATTTGGGTGTGACAACTTGGTATCAGGGCTCTTAGGCCCTGTCTGTTAAACCATTATACTTCCACAAAAGTTCGTGAACTGAGATATGATAAAAATTTAAAAGATGTAATAATAACACACCATAAGCATCTGTGTTGTTTGAGACAAAATTGATTGAGAATAATGCATCTATTAAATGAGAAACAAATTTATATACAACCAAAAGAAGAACAAACGTATATATACATGACTAAAGCAGAGTACAGTCCACAACTCGGACAGTTACTCTGAAGTACAAAAAGAAAGGTAAACAAAAATACATCAAGAAGCTGGAGGTGATGGGGGAGGTGGTGCCTCGCGGTCTCTATCATAATCCTCAGCATAGACTCTAGTCAACCAAGCTATCTGAGTTTGGGTCGTCTAGAGACTAGCTGTTAGATCAGCCACCCATTGGTCAGTCACGCGCTGAGCATCCCTAAGCTCCCCCACCCACTGATTGGACAAGCGCTGAGCATCTAGAAGCTCTCCCATCCTCAAATCAGACATGCGCTGAGCCTCTCGTATCTCATGCAATATCCCCATCATGTCATCAGAAGATACATACGAAGGACCAGCTGCATGTGAAGGACCAGCTGAATAAGAAGGACCAGCTCTTGTAGCACGAGTAGGTGATGGAGGAGGTATGACATCCACATCCATGCACAAATGATCGTCATCACCCCCATGAACCCCTGCTCCAGCGGCTGCTGCTGCTTGCTCAGCACCAGCCATCTCCACTTGAGTACGTAGACGCACCAGAGAGTTCCTCTCCTCGTCGCTGACCTGGGCATCCCGCATGTCCATCTTGCAGATGGCCTCCCAATCCAAAGGTGACGAGAAGGATTTCTCCTGAATCCTCCCATCCATCATGTCAACACCCAGGCGGGTCAGTAGCATAGAGATCATGCGTCCATATGGCAGGTTGTCAGTATGACTGGGCAACGTAGCGCTGATCATCGTCCGCATGATGATGTAAGGAAGGCAGATGGGCTGCCTAGTGCAGATACAGTACAACAGATACTGGGTCAACTGGGAGATCCTCTCGTAATGCCTACTCTGAGGTATCAGGTTGTGCTGGATAATCTTGCAGTACACCCGAGGCTCTGGACGAAGATAGATTGCTTTCATCTCCCAGCGATCCTCTCTGATGATCTGGCAGTCAATCTCAGCTCTCACATCCAATGAAAAGAACTGAGGCTCTCCAGGAGCACAGAACACCAAGGGGCCATCATATGAAATGCCCAACAAGTCGGCTAGCTATCGATAATCGAATGAAATCTCGACCCCCTTGACGTAGCTGGTGATCTGAAGCTCTCTACCCCTCTCTGTATCGTTGTAATCTCCCACCACCTAAAGATTACAGTAGAACTGTCTCACCAGATCCGGCCGAGTGTAGGCGTCATAGGTGATCACAGGAAGCCAACCCATGTCACCAAATGCCCTCTCCACATCGAACAATGCCAGGCTAGCCAAGTCTACCCGGCGACCTCCCTCTGCCTTCTTACGAGAATAGCGGGCATACTGTGTCTCTGCCTCGTTAGAACGGAGCGGACTGGGTCATGATCCCTGGGTACTTTGGTACGTGCCAAAGTATCTACAAAAACAAAGAGCAACAGATATTGGGTTAGTAAAGATGAAAAACCCAAAAATTTCGACAGTATAACGACAAAAATTGATCAAAAGCCTCACTTTTCACCCATACACGTGGGCCCAGGAAGACTTATAAAAGTTTTAAACAATCCTGCAAGACTCATACAGTTGGAAATTTCATTTAAAGAGATCGAATTTGAAAAAATTTCAAGAAATTCAAAAATCTCGACAAATTAGGACAAAAATGGGAAAATTCAAGTTTCTCGATAACCAACCGACGAAACTCAAATATTTTTGAGGGCTTTCATTCCTTGAGTCACCAACAACAAAAGCCCCCACTAAAAATCGAGTTTTTACTGTTGGAAAAAGTTTAATTTGAAGATAATGAGTTAAATGGGCAAAAACCTAGTTAAGAAAACCTAAAAACATGAAAATGTAGAGAACATACCTGTAGACGAGGTGTGGACGTCAAAATAAGAAGAAAATAGCACCAAAGAGTCCGATTTGGCACTGTAGTAACTCAGAGGGACGAGTTGAGTCGGAAAGGAGGAGGAAAATGGGAAATGGATTCAAAATCAGAAATAAAAACCTGATTTTTAGTCTGAGGGTCGGAGAATTCAACCAAGACATCCGACCCTCTCATCGACCCTCGGCTCTCGGTAATCTGGCAGAAAACCAGGGGTCGAACCCTGGGTCGGACATCCATCAACCCCCGGCTCTCGGTAAGAATCAATGATTTCTCAGGGTCGCATACTGAGGGTCGGACACCCATCGACCCCCACCATCGACCCTGCAATGAAAATACAGTATTTTTTATAGAATGATCTGAAAAATTTGAAATTTGCATTTGTTAGTGGTTTTAAAATATGAGAATGAAGTATATAATGATTGCCTCACGTGTTCTATGATTTTCAGGCATTCCCACTATCAGAACAGATAATGGTTGGACGCAGAGTGACCAGACAAAGCCGTAACTCTATCCCACCACCACCACCTGTGGGGGAAGACAGCCAGACACACCCAGAAACACAGGGGAATACAAACACGGCACCGTCCGTGATTAATGGGCAGACAAATCCTACAAATCTACCAGCTCTACCTACAGACCTGGTTATAGTAGTAATGAATTTGGCCCAACAGCTGCAGCAAATACAATAGGCACAAGCTACTATGCAAGCTGCCATAGGCCTGACTTTTCCTGCTGCACAAACACCATCAATGCCAGCAGGACAGGCAATCACGGTACCAGGGGGAAGCATCATAGTACCTCACGCACCTCAGACTCCCATCATGTAGGCTCAAGTGTAGAATTCTGAGGTAGCTCAAGGTGGATATCAATACCAACGACCTATGTATGGGGCGTATGTCCAGCAACAACTAGACCACTCCAGACTGGTAGAGCGTTTTCTGAAAATGAAGCCCAAAGAATTTAATGGCAAGCCCGCAGATCCTTTATGGCCGGCACACTGGGTTAATGAAATGGAAAGAAATTTTATGATGATGACAGTAAATGAAGAAGAGAAAGTATTGTGTGCCACCTTTATGCTGAAAGGAGATGTACATCATTGGTGGAGGTCTACCAGGACATATTTATTAACAAAGCACGCCCAACTGACTTGCGATATTTATAAGAAGGCATTCTCTGAGAAGTACTTTCCTAGAAGTTTCATAGATTCTATGGAAAGAGAGTTCCTGAGTTTATATCAGGGGCAGATGACCATGGATGCATATCAACAGCGTTATGAGGAACTGTTCTTCTTTGCACCCGCCAGTATGCAAGAGCAAAACACCAAGACCCGAAGGTTCGTCATGGGACTTAGGGGAAGCATCTGCGAGCATGTTCTCGGACTTTAAAAGAAAATCTATAATGAAGCGGCACAAATTGCTCGAGTGATAGAGTCAAGCCAGAAAGAGAGCTACTTTGCTCAAAATAGGGGAATCAAAAGGCCTAATGGAAATTCTTACAACGGAGGGAACACCAAGATATTCAAACCCTTCCGTACTCAAGGCTTTAATGATGTAGCCAAGACTACTACCCCCGCAGCTCCACAGCAACAAAAGCAAGTCAGTGAAGGAGTAAGATGTTTTATCTGCAATCAAGTAGAGCATATTGCAAGGGAGTATACTAAACCCAAGAAGCAACTACAACAAGGCAGAGTTTATGAGGTTACATCCGAGGATGCTGCCGCATCGCCTGATGTGGTCACAGGTATGACCTGAATCTAATCATTTTGTATTACATTATGTGAGCATGTAGACTAAACCAAAACAAATCACAGGTATCGTACCTATTAATGGCATTCCCGCCAGAGTACTCTTTGATTCAGGAGCTACTCATTGTTTTATATCGGTGTCATTTGGAAAGAAGCTAAATCTACCCCTTAAATCCTTAGACTACAAACTGCTTGTATGATCACCTATGGGATTAGAAGTGGAGTTAGAAAAAGGTTATGGGCCATGTTGAGTGCTGATTGATGAAAAGACTTTGGATGCAACCTTGATACAACTTGAGATGGCAGACTTTGATGTCATCTTGGGAATGGACTGGCTAGCTCGGCATTCTGCAAATCTATTGTGTGCCGAAAAGAAGCTGACATTTAAAGACAAAGAAGGAGCAGAGTTCATTTTTTTGGGAACCAAACTTCCCCATAAACGAAAGCTCATACTCTCTGCATTAAAGGCTAGGAAGTGCCTTGAGAAAGGAGCAGTTGGGTATCTAGTATCTGTGGTCGATCTTACCAAATAAGCACCATGAATGGAGGATATTGATGTCGTGCGTCACTATCCAGATGTATTTCCTGAAGAACTACCAGGATTACCACCCGACCGTGCTACAGAGTTTGTTATAGATCTGATACCCGGAGCCGCACCAATATCTAAAGCACCTTATCGAATGACTCCTACTGAATTGAAGGAATTAAAAGTACAACTACAAGAACTGCTGGACAAGGGTTACATCCGACCTAGCATATCACCATGGGGAGCACCAGTATTATTCGTGAAGAAGAAGGACGGTAGCATTCGATTGTGTATAGACTACCGAGAACTGAATAAACTGACAATCAAGAATCGGTATCCTTTGCCTCGGGTCGATGACTTGTTCGATCAGTTGCAAGGTGCCAAAGTATTCAAGATCATCCTTCGGTCAGGCTACCATCAGTTGAAGATTAAGGATGGTGATATCCCCAAGACAGCATTCAGGACCAGATATGAACATTATGAATTTTTGGTCGTCTTTCGGATTGACGAACGCACCAGCAACCTTTATGGAACTTATGAATCGAGTATTCCATGATATGTTGGATACGTCGATTATTGTATTCATCGATGATATATTGGTCTACTCTAAAGACGAGGAAACTCATATTAAGAATCTAAACACCGTTCTGCAGCGATTACGGAAGGAGAAGCTCTACGCCAAATTTACAAAGTGCGAGTTTTGGCTAAAGGAAATGCTTTTCAAGGCCGTGTTGTATCCGTTGAAGGAATTAAAGTGGACCCTAGCATGATTGAAGCTACTGTGAAGTGGGAAGCACCGAAGAGCGTTGCAAAAATTAAAAGTTTCATAGGTCTAGCTGGGTATTATCGACGATTTGTGGAAGACTATTCTCGAATTGCCGTACCTCTTACCAGTTTGGCTAAGAAGGGCGAAAAGTTTGTGTGGACTGATAAATGCGA